>LD346201.1:0-16695 GCA_001465055.1 Ptychodera flava
GACCAATGGACTTTTTAGATCATTACATATTATGCCTTTACCTGATAGAATTTCATACAAAAATATGTGTTTAGTTTTTAAATCCTTGAAAGGTATAGCCCCATTGTATATGACGGAAATGTTCCAATATGTCAGTCAGCCGTGTGACCACAGCTAGCTCCCAAAATAAGCTTGATATCCCTAGAGCCAAATTGAATGTTTTTAAAAACACATGGTCAGTACAGGGAACTATGGAATGGAATAAGTTGAAAACAGAAGTCAAATCTTCTGAGACACTTGTCTCTTTTAAAAGAAATTATTTAAAACAATATTGGGCAGAATTTTAATTTTTTCTTGCTTTTCCTGTTAAATGTGGCAGTTGTTATATGTGGTTATTAGTATTTTCATTCTTGAAAATTGTTTTTGTGGTTTTGTATATATTTGTTGTAATGTCGAGGGCCCTGGGGGAGATAAACTCTCTCTAGAGTTTACCAGGCTACCCTCATTAAATAAAGCCAAATAAAATAAAAATAAAATACATCTACACAATGATTTGCTGTGAAATTTTCATGCTGACCAATCTTATACCCCAGCAGATATAAAGTGCTTCACCTCATAATGACCTGTGCACCTAATTTGCAAGCAATAAACCATATCAAAGACGAAGATTATTTGACCAAAAATGGCAAAAACTGCCTTAAAAAATACCAATATACAAATTTCTCCATAATTTCAATGAATCCTATTTTGGTCATCTCAAGAAATCTGTAAAATAAAATTTTAAACCAATTGGTTTATGTGGAGATGTTTATTTGACAAAGCTGTCAAAAATAAACAAAATGCATTATAACTAGAAAACAGTTGTTGTTGATATCAAATCAGTACGACTAAACATGTATAATAAGGATGAGATGAGTAGTTCCTAAGTTCTTGGTTTTTGAACATTTTCACTTTTTTCTTAGTAACTTCATTTGAATTTTTACAATGCTGACAGGTTTATTTGAAGAATGTCACATCTACATCATATATGGCATTACACCAAAAATGAGTTTGACCTTTGCAGTTGTTCTCAAGTTTTTGCTGTGGACATACATACACATCCCTACAAACATACTACCTATCATACATACATACATACACATCCCTACATCCCTACATACCGGTACATACATACATACATACGTACATACATACATACATACATACTTTGGTTTCAGAGACGATTTTCGACAAAAATTGCAAAAATAGAGAAAGAATTCATAAACTATAGAAAACAGCCAAAGTTAGCATCAAATCAAACACATTAACATGCATGGCCTAAGATAATTAAGAATTATGTAAGACAATGATCAGATGAGTGGTTCCTGAGTACTGTAAACACCCTTTCAATTTGACCACCCTATTAATTTAACCACCTCATTTTTCTCTCAAAATGTAATTTTATTTTACATTATCAGTTCAATCACTGATTGAAATTGGAACTTTTTCAATCTCCAATTTGACCAACCAATCATGACAAACTGTTTTGAACATTTTATTTTTGATAAAAAACAAAAAAATACATGTACAGCACAGAATGTCTAAGTTAGGACTTCAGGAAAGTCACCTTTATTTGTTTCAATCATCCAAGATGGTAAGCATATCACTTATGAACTGTCAACAAAGTTGAAATCCCTAATGATTTCACCACTAAAATTATTTCGGTTTTTTGTAACTTTCCAATAATTGAACTATTTAAAATCGTAATTATTTTTTTTCCGGTCAAATTAAATGAGTATTTACCATACGTGATTTTTGCTTTTTTCTCCCACATTTGAATTTTTTTGATGCTGAAATGTTGATTTAAGAATGGCTCATCTACATGATATATGGCATGTGATTAAACCAAAAATCAGCTAGAGCTGAGTTGTTCACAAGCTTTTGTAGTGGACTGACATACATACATACATACGTACAGACAGACACACATATTTCTGCTGTGGATGGACAGACATACATAGATACAGACATAAATAAATACATGGATACATATACATACATATATACAGACAGTCAACACAGACATACGACATCGTACTGGTAGACCCTCCCATATCAGGCCAATAAACCTGCAAATACCAGCTTGCTCAACTTGATACAGCTGCTTACAGTAATAAAAACAAGCATTATTTACATTTTAACTGACGTAAACAAATCCATGCTTATCAAGATCCCATCAGAATAACAGCATGTCTGTAAGGTTAAAGAAACTTCAGCTTATTACTGAAAAAATTGTCTTTACCAGTATTTTCATGGTGTGTGCTTACAATAGCTCAGCACAGACAAGAGGGGTTTTCGAACATACGTTACCAAATAGGTAAGCCAGAGATAATAGTAACCAGCAAATTGCAATCACTTTATGTTATATTTTGTATTGGTGATTTATATGTTCTGTAATTCCAGTTTATCTTCCTGCAGATATCTGTGAAAAGAAAAAATGACAAAAACAGCTTACTTTTCATTTCAATGTTAGCATGAAATTCAATTTACATCAAGAGCAGTAAAATGGACATCAAAAAATCATAGCATATATTAAAAGTTTGAAATACTAGACAATGGTAAATTCATTAACGGGGTATTAATCATTTTGAGAAAGTACTTTAGTAATATGTCAAAAATGATGTTGAAGAGCAGACATTGCCGAGAAGTTTGTGCGAACAAAGCGATTTGTAATTATCACTATTAAACTTAAATACAAAGAGTGATCAAATAGTCAAATAGAGATTTTCCTTTTTTCTCCCTGTGGTATTTGATTTTCCTCAAAGTGTAGTGGCGTAGAAAATGAAATATTATGCAAATTTTATTTGAAAGTTAAGTAATACTGGATCATACATACAGAGTTACAGCATGCAACTTTTCAGAGTATGGGATAAATGGCAAAAGAAGTAATATTATGAAAACGTGTGGAAATGGCTCAATAGTACTTTATTAGTGCTTAATTACAAGGAATACAAAGGTCCAGCTAGCTCACAAACACCAACACAGCTCTAGTGACCACTTACACAATTATCTAAAATTCTAGATCAAAGTTTGTGCATTAACCACTTTTTCCTGTTGGCATTTCTTGATGAAAACTGTTTCATTGCTCATGTGGTGCCACTACTAAAAATTGCTTTCTAGTTTAACTCATTTTTTTGCCTTGCCTAGAACTTTGATATCTTTATTTGATATCAAACACTTTGACATTCATAAACAAGCGACCTAGCGGCCGATATAGCTCCGCTGTGTTTTATAGAGAATAACTATTTTTGACACATGTTGATGAAGAAGGTGGAAATCTTTGACAGCTTAATGCAGTGGCCAGAAAAAAGTGGCAAAAAAACTGCAAAAATACACAATTGAAGATTTCATCATACTTTGAATAGATCACAGCAGATCATCCCTAAGAACATGTCAACCAAAACTATCTGATGAGTAGTTTTTTGAGAACAACATTTTCTGACCAAAAATGGCAACAACTGCCCCCAAAAATAAAAATTGCAGATTTCATCATAATTTCAAAAGATCAAATTCAGTTCATCTATAGAAACCTGTATACCAAATTTCAAAGCTGTTAGACCAGTATTTTTTGAGAAACACATTTTTTGACCAAAAATGGATAAAAATTGCCCAAAAAATTCAAAATTCCAGATTTCATCATAATTTCAATAAAAATGATTTAGTTCATCTAGAGAAACCTGTATACCAAATTTCAAAGCTATCAGATGAGTAGTTTTGGAAATACACATTTTTTGACCAAAAATGGCTAAAATTGCCCCCAATATACAAAACTACAGAGCTCATGAGAAATTTAATATATATTACTTAGCTCATCTGTAAAAATGAGTATACCAAATTTCAAAGCTATCAGATCAGTACTTTTTGAGAAACACATTTTTTGACCAGAAATGGCAAAAATGGCCCCAAAAATACAAAATTGCAGATTTCATCATAATTTCAATAAATATCATTAAGTTCATCTGTAGGAACCTGTATACCGAATTTCAAAGCTATCAGACCAGTACTTTTAGAGAAACACATTTTTTGACCAAAAATGGCCCCAAAAATTCAAAATTGCAGATTTCATCATAATTTCAATAATATTATTAAGGTGATCTGTAGGAACCTGTATACCAAATTGCAAAGCTATCAGATGAGTAGTTTTGGAAATACACATTTTTTGACCAAAAATGGCAAAAATTGCCCAAAAAATACAAAATTACAGATTTCATCAGAAATTTGATATATATTACTTAGTGCATCTATAGAAACCTGTATACCAAATTTCAAAACTATCAGACCAGTACTGTTTAAGAAATACATTTTTTGACTAAAAATGGCAAAAATTGCCTTAAAAATGCAAATTTGCATATTTCTGCACAATTTGAACAAATCTGAAATAGATCATCCCGGGACATATGTACCAAATATCAAAGCTATCTGACAGGTAGTTTTGAAGAAGAAGCCTTTTAAAGATATTTTTACCAAAAATGACAAAAATTGCCTTAAAAATACAAATATGCAAATTTTACCACGATTTGAACAAATCTGACTGAAGTCACGCTAAATAAATTGCATATCAAATTTCAAAGCAATCGGACAAGCGGTTTCAGAGATTTTTTTAACCGAAAACACCAAAAAATGTCCCAAAAATATAAATATGCAAATTTCACCACGATTTGAACAAACTTAAGTGAGGTCACCCCAAGTGAACAGCATATAAAATTTCAAAGCAATTAGACTCAGGGTTTCAGAGAAGAAGGCAATTGTTGACGGACAACGACGGACGCCAACGGAAAATCAACCTATTTGATAAGCTCCGCGTCGCTGACAGCGGAGCTAACAAAAGGATATTGCCTGTAGTTAAACTTAATTGTAAAGGAACGGCCGTAAATGTAATTCCTCTGTTAAAATCTGTAAATTTGACTTGTTTCTAGCATCTATATTTGGCATGCTGTTCTAGAACTGTGCACTTTGGCACTGTTGAAGACTATTCTATTATTTTCAAAGGGAAATGATATAATTTTAAATGTAATATTTTAATTCCTTTGATCAACAATCAGACATGAGTCAAATGCAACATATTTCTTGTTGAATCAGAACATTATAAAAGTTACAAAAAGCAAGAATAAACCACTTCAATTTGAAAATGTCAAGTTTCGCATTTTACGCCCCTAGCCAAAATTTGGAATGAGCCATTGGAAGATTGCCAGGCATTGTCTTACTAATAGTTAGAATCACCTGAGCTGATTGCTGTCTATATCTGCTTTGGTATTCATAATTGATCATGACACTAAACCAATCGTACCGTACCATAAGACACAGATAAGCATGGCTATTTTCACTAAAGGAATATATAAAGTATACATACAGAATCAGAATGTAGACTTTGTACATAATTGCTCAATGTTGTGAGTCGAATGATATGCCAGTGTGCTTGTGCTTACCTACTTTGTGACATTTTTTGGTGATATCTACTGATTATATATCAACAATGATAAACAACTTTAGATGGAACAGTCCCACTGTAGTGCTGTTGACTCCATATCTAGTTAATCTCTCTTTCAGTAATGATTTACCTGGGGTCTGTCTGTAAACAATCACCATGTCATACACAAGTTGACCTAAACTGAACTTTAGACCCATTACTGATACAAAGTAACCATAAACAATTTAGCAGCACAGCCATTTTGTTATAAATCACATTACAACATAGCTACGTGTGCTGACCAAACACAAAAACCTTCCTGACACCGTTCAGGTCAAATTTTACCAATTTCAGGAATACTTCGAACTTTCTATTCACATTCTGGTACTCCAAGTTTCAGTAGGAGTGATCTGTATCAGTAACTTCTTCTGTTGATAGAATCCATCAAGCCAAATCAACCAAGGTATGTTATATTTCCCCTATCGGGTGTCATATTGTAATGATGTTGGTGTTTTCATCAAAATGCAGCTTATATAGTCACAGATCTCTCAAGGACTTTCTGACTTTCAGTTAATATTAATAGTTGAATTTTTCTATACACTCAAAATGTAAACCAATGTTGTGACTGAATTTATCATTACTATTACATGTATTTGAAATTTTCTTTGAAAAAATTATCTGTGTTACCAAAGGCATACATTACAAGTTGATGGCAAAATCAGCTCAAGACTCTTTTCTACGTTTACTACGTTAGGTTAACCAAAACATATTTTATATCAATATTGTGATTGTGGATGTTTCCTACAGGAAATGGAAGTAACCAGGTTAATTTGATCACCAACTTCTGCTTTTTCTGTTATGTCAAGATAATATTATACAGTATATGTCAGTTACGGTAAAAGCTTGAATGTACAGAAAATTGCTTCCATCAAGGCTGGCTCATTTTGATATTTTGAAATCCTGCCATGTCTAAAATTTTGACAATTTAATTTAGCAACCAAAAGAACTAGGTAATAAGAAAGACATGAACCAGAAAATTTGACATGTAATTTAGTGTGTTTACAGTACAGTGATGATCGACATATTTCAGATATGTGCAAATTGTGAAGAAATCTGCAATGTGTGTATAGGATTTGCAGAGGACCAGCAAATTTTAATTTAGACGGTTAATTATTTTCACACATTTTTAGCTTGTGTTGCATATTATATGACAGTGACAGTGTAATTGCTGTGATTTTCAATTGAATCTGCTCTGGATATCCATTACAGGCATATCATTGACATAATATTTATTCACCGAAGTCCTAAAAATTTAGCTACACAACCAACATTCCTTAAATTTAAAATGAAATATAAGCCTTATGACCTTGTGGAGTATCTTGTTATTGTGTCTTTTGTGCTCATTTTAAAATTGATTTTTATCAATTTCACTAAAATGTTTTATTTGTGTGTTTTTTTATAACAAAAGGCTTCTGAGCTATATATCACAAGCAATAATGAAGTCTAATTAAGATAAGCTATCATACATGGAAGTCTTTTTCACTAAGTCAAAAAGTGCTTTATTTATTAAAAAACAAAACAATTTTCATTGTCCATTGTTTAGTGTATTATGTATCCTTCCTGTAAAAGTTGCAAAAATTCACAGCAGGATGAAATGCTGTTCTTGTGTCTATTATCTGTGGTGACAACCGGGATACATAAACAAACTAAAGATATAGGATGACAAATATCTTTAAGTAATGCACACAATAACATATTGTGGCTCTTATATGAATCAATTAAAGATTGGAAATCAACTTCACTCCTCTATACATGTATGACATTTATTGCTTATTTCACAAAAATTATATTACAAAACAGTATCTATATATTTTCTATGTTATAGTTATACCTCTCATTACATTTTATTCCTCCAGGGACAATGGCAAACACACTCTCTGAAGCACTGCTTGTATTAACATCATGGAATACAGGATCAGATGACCTGACATCACAAGCAACTAGAACACTGGTCAAAGATTTCTGTGAAAACACACTGAAGTCTGATAAAGTTTCTAAACTCTACTGTACTGTCCTTGATGTTGAAGTCAGTGAAGACCAGAAGAAAGATGCAGAGAGTGTTGGTGTTACTTTGATCCCAGCTACAAGAAGTAAATGGGCTAAACCTAGTGAAGACCCAGCTGGAGTACACTGGCTGTTCAACCACAACACATACTACAAAGAACTAAGGGACTTGCAAAATGTAAAACATATTGTCAGCTTTTCTCCCAAGACAAAGAATGCAGCAGCTGCAATCCATGAAAGTCTTTTCCCTCAAGCTCAGTTCCACCAACTATCTCCTCCTGAACCAAATGGTGTGTTGTTTACTTTTGACGTCTGGAGTAAAGATGCATGTGCACTGGCTGGATATCACAGAGCTATAATCCATGATATCAGTGTAAGGAAGGGAAGAACAAGACAACTACTAAAAGCATTCTCCACTGTGCTTGATGTAAAGCTTACTGAAGACCAGAAGAAAGATGCTAAGAAATGTGGTGTTACCTTGATTCCTGCTCAAGAAGAGAAGAAAGGTACCAAGAAAAAAAATTTACCAAATGTTGATTGGTTACTGAAGCATGAAATCTATTATCCAAACCTAGGAAAACTCCCAAACATCAAGTATGTGGTTGGTTATGCTCCAAAGACTGGATGGGCTGCTGCAGATATAAGAGCAAGAGTGTTCCCCAATGCAAAGCTGGTCTTGATTAACCACGCTTGCTTAGAGGAAAACTGTCTCTTGGAAAATTGTGATGATCAGGAAGATTCTACATTGGAGGAGGATATGTTGAAAATGGCCAGCAAAGCTGATATGTTGTTCTCCATTGGTCCTACAACATACAAGTACTTTCAAAATGCCTACAGGGCAAACATTAATGGAAGACAGCTTTCAGAAATCCCTCATGAAGAGATTCTCCCAAAACTTGGACAAGTTTACTTTGAGAGTCAACCTGTAATTGTAGAAGATATGAAAGCACATAATTTACTGACATATGGACAGCTGGACTCACAGGAAGCTGTGGAGAGATGCACATCAATGGCAGCTGCTGTTGGAACTGTAGCAAACAAATGTGAGGAGTTTGGTCAAAAGATCCCAGAATGGAAGATATGTGGAGTTTCTTCAAAGAATAGCAAGCAGACACAAAAAACCCTGGCTGAAAAAATCCAAAGTAGTAAAGTCTTGCCAAAACTCTACTCAGCATCTTCAGCACCAGCACTGTTACGGTCAATCCAACAATCTCACCTCTGTCTTCCTCCACCATGCTACACTGACTACAGTTTTGAAGGCTTGGAAGCAATGGCAGCTGGTCTACCAACAACAGTCCAGGATGATTCACACATTGCTGCTATGATTAAAAGACACTTTGTAGAACATGAAGATTATTGTATTGTTGCAGGTACACAAGAGAATGTTGCAGCAAAGATCACAAAAAACCTGGTCTATAATAGTGATGCTTTCAAGAAAGCAAAGAGACTCAAAGAAGACTTGACTGAAAGCAAAGCTGTGACAGAAAGCTTGGCAAAATTTGTTTCTATATTCACAGGGGGAGAAGCTAGAACACAAGATTCTGACAAACAAGGTAGTCACACTTTATGTTTATTGCAATTGCAAATAGTATGATCATGGCAACAAACACAGTCTTTTGAATTTGATTATATCATACTTTAGCTGATAAAAACGGATCATTTTAACTCATAATATCTTTACTCCATTTCAAACAAAATGATTTGCAATCACAGAATGTTCATCATAGGGTACTGCTCCCAATGTGAAATGTGAATAATCACAATTACAAGCTAAACTAGAAAGCATTTGCAAGCAAAAGCGAAGTTCCAGAGACCAGAGCAGCGGAAGAAACAAGACAATGTGTGACAAAGATAGCTGCAGAATGAAAGAGTGCTTAGATTTTAATATTCAGGGCTAATAGCAGTAAACACCTAGCCCTGCATACGATGCTGAGTGTTCCGCTACAGCTAATCGCCCCGCTCACCACAGAGCGGGGTGATTAGCTGTAGCGGAACACACAGCGCAGGGCTAAGTAAACACCATAATACAACTAAAAGCAAGGCAGTCCGGGGAATTACAGTACACAGATTACAAATGCCTACATGTACGGTAAAAACGCAACAGATATATACGGGGGCGACAACGCAGGGAAATGTTTATCAGACGACATTCTCGCGAGCCAGAGCAATAATTTTCGCTCAGCTGACCTACGCGTACGCAAAAATCAATCGCTTGACGGGCCGGGTAGCGCTGAGTTGTTGCCGTAAAGAGGCGTGTGATTTACGACGATGATCAGACGAGAGGAAACATCGGACCTAGGCCGTTGAAATTGAGCCACATGCATTTGATTAAAAGCACAGACTAAAACAATTTTCATTGTTATGTCGCTGTTTTCACAAGATACTGACCGTTTGATCTTGGAAAGTTGAGTGGCTTTTACGTGCAGCCAACGCATGCCGGTGCGTGACAGACAGTACGTTCACTATGAATGCCTAGCTATGCATGGCAGGGCTGTCGGGCAGTTTCTCCGCCAAAACAGCCGATTTTGAGTCCAAATTTTGCATTGATCATCGTTTTCGAGCACACCCACCTCGCCTAGGTACACGATGTGCTCAGCCGCGCTTGTAAACTTAGGGAAAGGCTAATTTTCTCTCTCAGTGCGAGCGAAGCGATATAGATACGCGGCCATTGTTAATGTCATTCAACCCATGAGCATTCGGGCGAAACAGTATAGCCACGTACGGCGAGTATTTAGAGAAAAATAAAATCAAAAGGCAACAAAAAACAAAGCGAAAGAAAGCTAGAATTATTAATAACTGAACGCAATATGATAGTTGAGCAATGCCAAATAAAAAATAAATAAATAAACAAACAAGAAAGCCCGTAAAACCCGTCCGAACTGAGCGATGACGTCATAAGCGTGTCGCAATGCATTCTGGGTAATTGAGGTTAAATTTGTGTATAGCATGTTCTATGGTAGTAAAACCGGAAATAGAGAAAGAAAGAAAGAAAGAAAGAAAGATAGAAAGAAAGAAAGAAAGAAAGAAAGAAGGAAAGTGAGCAAAAACTAACAGTTCCAGAGCTGGTCTCTGGAACTAATTATGAAAATTTGTTTGTATGGAATTTAAAGATAAATTTATATATTTGAAATAAAGTTGATCATTTCAAATTTTGAATTCCACAGATATTGTACAATCCATGTAGTAAATTATGACTTAGCAGATGGAGTAAGTGGGAAAAGAACAATAACGCAAGCAAAGATTACAACAACAGTAAACATACTGACTTCTCTTTCCACAGTGATTGACATACCAGTACGTGCTACTGAAGACACAAAGAGAACAGAAGATGTATGGATGCCAGTTACTGGAGATAAAGAATGTGAAGACTCAATGATAGCAATGCCAGCTGTAATTTCTATCACACAAGATATGGAGGTTACAAAAACTACAGCTATGAATTCTGGGACGTCAGTCACTAAAGCTATAAATCCTGGGATGTCAGTCATGAAAGATGTGGAGATTACAGAGAAGTCAGCAGTGGAGCCTGAGATGTCAATTGCAGAAGACAGGGAGACAAAAGAAACAACAACAATGCACCCTGGCATACATGTATCAGTCACAGAAGAGACCACAGATACTACAGAGACCACAGCAGAGCCTGAGATGTCAATAACAGAAGATATGGAGACTACAAAGACTAAAGCAGTGCACCATGAAATGTCAGTCACAGAAGATGTAGAAATTACAGAGACTACAGCTGTGAATTCTGGGACGTCAGTCACTAAAGATGTGGAGATGACAGAGACTACAGCTATGAATTCTGGGATGTCAGTCGCAAAAGATGTGGAAATGACAGAGACTACAGGAAGTACAGCAGTGCAGCCTGAGATGTCAATTACAGAAGACAGGGACACAAGAGAAACAACAACAATGCAGCATGGGATATCAGTCACAGAAGATGTGGATATTACAGAGACGAAAGAAGTGCACCATGGGATGTCAGTAACAGAAGATAAAGAGACTACAAAGACTACAGCAGTGCACCATGGGATGCCAGTAATGGAAGATGGGGTGACTACAGACACTAAAGCAGTGCACCATTGGGTGTCAATTACAGAAGATACAGAGACTACAGAGACTACAGCAGTGCACCATGGGATGCCAGTCATGGAAGATGGAGAGACTACAAGGACTACAGCAGTGCACCATGGGAAAGTCAGACATAAAAAATCAAAAGACTCAAGAAATATCAAACAGACTGGGACACTGGAAAATAAAGAGACTGCCACACAAACAAAACATAGATCTCAAAGGAAAAGAAAGCCGATCCATGAAAGTGACAAAACCAGAAATCTTAAGAAAGCAAGGGGAGAAAAAGTTACAAGTGGACAATGCAAACAATCCAAACATGAAGAGACTGAAATAAATGAAAATGGTCATATAAAAACCACACAGACCAAACAACAGACACAGAGGACAGAAAAAATTAGCACCAGTGCAAGGAAACAACCACCCTTAGATTCTACAACAGCTAAAGACAACACATGTAAGCAATGATTAAGATTTTTCATCAATGTTAAAATTAAACTGTGATCTGATTTTTTGCTGTACGTGCTGCAAAATGTATCTACAAAAGGGCTTGCAGTGTATTCTGCAGCCATCCTGACATGAGAATCTTACATATGCAGGGACAGCAAAATTATACTGCAAGCCACAGTACAAATATCATGAGTACAGCACACTTGCACTTCTTGCCATGTGGGTCAGTTATCACTTCATATTGTCACAGAAAAAAAAAAAGATGCCGGTCACATTGTGTTTTGACGTCGGAAGTTTAGTTGAACAACATAAACAAACTTTTTATTTTGTAATCAGATTTGGTGTACTATGTTGTCATTGACAGACATTTTGTTGGCTAGTTCCACCAGATAACAATAAAAAGGTTCTGATTTGGTAAATACGGTGTTTTCAATCTGGCTCAAACTCACAAAACAAGGCATGGCAGTCGCCTAGCAGAGAAGCAGCAGACAGTACTCAGCCAAATCCCTACTCTCAAAAAGAATGGTTCAATAACCAGGATAAGTTGTTGCGTTTTTTCTGACTGCAACCCCTTCACATGTTGTACAGTTCATTGAGCACTTATCAGTACTCTCATATATACTCACTGTCACACATTGCACCCAAACTTTACCAAAGCAATACATTGCTTAAACTGGACGACAGTTTAAACTTGAGAGTTGTTTACATGTTTACAGGTCAAATTCTGGTCCAAACATGTATATGCAGGAAAGGTTGCACTCAGACCTAAACTTTGCTGTTATCATGGTCGTAAAGAAAAGTGCAGAAAAACTAAAAATATGTTTTCATTAAAGGCTCAAGTTGACGGGGTCTTCTAGTTTCTTTACAAACATTTAGAAAGGAAGAAATAAAGTAATGCAGTTGAATTAGTTTTAAGTGAATGAGCTTTAGCCTGCTTGAACCGGTGTGATCACAAGGAAAAGTAATGTAGAAAAACACCACAACCTACAATGATACATGCTTTCAGATACTGTCTTTGAAACAAATAAATAGCCTTGTCATAGCCATCGTCTTTGAAGTCTCCATGCTGGAAAGTCATTTCTCTTGCAAAGAGCTTGCAGACATCAATTTTTGTTTGTTTATCAAATACTAGTAGTTTAAAAATAGACTTATGCATATGATTATTTCATGAATAATTTAGAATTTGCACAATGGTTGACATGCACTCCAGGGGCAAGTAAACCGTGGTACATATGTGATAAATTGATTACTTAATTACATTACTTACCATTTAATACTTGTACAGGAATGGGCACACACAATTGAAATTGCACTGCAGTGCAAAAGCCACAAACATTATGTCTTAACCTTATGTTAATGGCCATTTGTAACCTCAACTTCTTTGGTTTGTATAATATCTTATGTAAGCAAACTGAGAATGGTCATCTGCAAGCTGTACTACTGCATGAGAGAAAAATCTTTCGGCAGGAAGATTTCAAAGATGACGGCTATGACAAAGGTTACTGTATATATTTTTCTAAAACACAGAAAATCATATTTCTGAATTTTTTTTTTGTATATTCAGACAGCAATATTATCCTATATTTCTTTCCCTCACAGTCATGTCAGCTCTAAAGGGCTCCAGCTCAAGCACTTACTTAGCTCTTTCATGAAATGATAATTGTTAAACTGTGTTTCTTTGCAATACATCTACTGTTTTTGTAAAGAATTTAGCTCAGACCCCGTAAATTGTAAATGAGCTGCTACTTGCTCTGTTCTTTCCTACTGTGATTGCAGCCAAAGCAGACCATATTTGTAGCAAAAGGCTTGAGAGAGATCTGTTTCATAAATATAAACCGGGCTTGTGGACATATTCTGCTATCCCCATAAGTGTCTAGCTCATGTTGGAATGGTAGATTACACCACAAGTCCTCATGTAAATACCCTGAGTATGTCGTGCACTGTCTCACCATGGGGTTCTGTCATTATAGTATTGCATCCTGTAAAGTTTGTCAGCACCGAGGTAAAGGTGTTATGGAGTGAAGATCCAAAAGCCCGGCTGCATGTATGATTGTAGTGGAGAGTTAATTAATGCAAAATAAAGTATTTCCATCTGGTTTCTGTACACCAGATTCAAATGCTTTCACAGTTCATGTTGGACTTACTGAAGAATCCTACCAGGAACAAATGAGAGATCTTGACAGTCAAGTCCAAACAAGGAGTGTCAGGGAGAAAAAGGAGCAATTGAAAGCAGCATGGGAGAAGATCCTAACTCAGCTTGACAAAACTGAATGTGAGGCTATAGAAAATAAGACTTCTCTCCAAAGAGTAGATCAAAACTGCAGGAACAGCTTTGGTGAAGGAACAGTTACCATGAGTACCAAAAGAGACTCCTTAGCAATCTCACTTGACCTACCCACTCTGTATAACCTGTACAGATTGAAACAAACATGTCTATCTGGTAGTTTTCCTGACTCATTTGAACCACTATTGATAACTGATAAGATGAGAGAGGAGGCTGACAAAGTTGGATTACAACTCAAGTTGAAAGCAACATATGACCAAGCCAGATTTGATGAACTGGAACTCTTCTTCATTAACAGTAAGCTTGACATTTCTTTGTTAAACTACGGTAGTTGGTAAGGCTATCTGATTAGGGAGCGTTCAGTTTTTACAGCCTGGGGGGGGCCGGCAAAATCTTGTCGCCGGAGTTCAAAAAAATATAGACCCCCCCTGCATTTTTTGTGAAAAAAAGATGACCCCCCCTTTGTCAGACGAAAAAAATTGATGACCCCCCCTGAAAAATAACCAAAACCCATATGTCAAATTTACCTGCATGGTTTGGATTTGAACTCCGGTACGCGGCGCACTTTATTCGATGCCAGTGCACAAACTTCTCAGCCACATCCATTGAAACGTCTGTTAATTAGGACGACTGTAAGGCAATTTTTAACTTCATTTCCATAGACAACTCATGTCCATGGACATTGTATAAAGTAAACTTTATTGGAGTGGTTCGCCAAAGGCAGCCCTTTGGTTAAGAGGGTCATGGGCCATTACGTATAAAAGTCAACTTTATTCTAGTGGGCCACCAAAGGTGGCACGCCGGTAAAGAGGGTCAATCATGGCTATTGCATAAAGTAGACTTTACTGGACAAGGCCGCTGAAGGCGCGCGGCCATTACCATTATTCAGTGCGTGATCCCAGGGGTCCCTCAAAAATGTTTCTAATACAAGCCGCGGCTTCAATTGGGAATTTTACGGTAAAATTGCCGTGGGGTATTACATAAAGTCAATTTATTGTAGTGGGCCGCCGCAGGCGGCCTGTTGGTAAAGAGGGTCAATCATGGCCATTGCATGAAGTAACCAGAATTGGAG
The DNA here is from genome assembly GCA_001465055.1 of Ptychodera flava. Lineage (NCBI taxonomy): Eukaryota > Metazoa > Hemichordata > Enteropneusta > Ptychoderidae > Ptychodera > Ptychodera flava. The sequence continues at coordinate 15,367 of LD346201.1, forward strand.
TGGGCCGCCAAAGGCGTCTGCCCGTTAAGAGGGTCATGGGTAATACATAATGTATATTTATTGTAGTGGGCTGCCGAAGGCGGCCCGTCGGTAAAGAGGGTCGATCATGGCCATGGCATAAAGTGAACTTTATTGTTGGTATTATGTTTTTGAAAATGTGGTGACCCCCCCCTTTCCTACCAGTGAAAAAGCGATGACCCCCCCTATGCGGATTCCAAAATTATGATGACCCCCCCCTGGATTTTGCCGGCCCCCCCCCGGCCGTAAAAACTGAACGGTACCTTAAATGACACAGTTGGTGTTTCAAGAGTTTATGATAATAACATACTGATAAAAGTCAGATTTTGTCCAATATTTTTTGTAAAGTATATGATAGAGATAGAAATCAATGTGCAAGCTGCCAGAACTGCATTTTTTTTCTTGTGCATTTGTTGTTTTTTGTTTTTGTCGTTTTAATTTTGTTTTTTTTTAGAGTTACTATCACCACAGCGTATTTGGGGGGAGGGTGGGGGTTATTTAAGTTTGTTTGTGAACTGTCTGCAACACTGTACTTTGCTTTTCTTCAACATTTCTTTTTGGTTATAAGGCAACTTAAAAATCCATTGATTATGTGCATTAAAGATGTAATACCAGGTATATCTATGTAGTCAATCTGCCTCACAGGGCACTCTAAATCTTACACCTACCATATCTATGCGTTTCTATACTCTCACCTTTATTACGTCGAAAAGATCACATTATATGATTTTTATGTTAATCTTGTGTATACTTCCCACCAAGTGTCAGAGTTTCATTCTAATTTAACGAACAATAAACTATCAACATTGCAATGTAAGCTTTCAAAAGGCAAGTTGCCATGATCGTTTCTATATCTTGTCATTCAGGAGATGGTGGTGGACTGGAGCCTGTAAAACTCTATGATGATTTCAATGAAGCAAAGGATGCTGAAGAGATAACGGTACACATTAATGTAACTCATTTATTGAAAGGCAAACAGGTCATTATGCTTATGTAATAAAGCAGACCTCATTATAGGACATGTAATTTTTCATTGTTGCTCAGAACTGCTTTACTGGACCCTGTCAACAAGATGTTAATTAAGGGAAGTGTAGAATTGAGGAGGGGGAAGAAAGTAAGAGGAAATGTCTTTTCAACTGTAGCCTATTACAACTGTCAAAACCCCTCTGTTGGCAAGACAATTTTTGGAGGCCCCACTTATATAGAAAAACAAGGGCCAACACATCACGAATGGCCCTGAAAAGTTATGATATGGGCGTGTGTGTGTGTGTGTGTACATTACCACACTTAACGTTTAATAGGCTGCATTCA
>LD346201.1:42860-53904 GCA_001465055.1 Ptychodera flava
TGCATTGAGCTATCAAAGATTTCCACCTACTTCATCAACATGTGTCAAAAATAGTTATTCTCTACATAAACACAGCGGAGCTATATCGGCCGCTAGGTCGCTTGTATATATATATACCCACAAAGATAAACTACCTCTTGCTAAATTTATTTCTTGTACTTTAGTTCCTCCCCCAGCAGCAGCTTCATCCAGTGTTTGCTAAGTTTTGTAATTTTTGCCTTACCACACTCCTTGAGTGTGTTGTTGAGCAATAAAGTAAAGTAAAGTGACGGGCAGTACTTAGCAGGACCGGAAATGCCCACAATTTCAACATGTCAACACAGCTTCATGTACGTAAAGTGTACTTTCCTGTTATTGCATTTACATTGGTATCTTAGTATGGACTATAATTCACTTGTCAACGATAGCAATGCACCCACAAACACATGTACAGACTGAGTTAACAAGCTGAATACTCTCTATCTCAACATACCTGAAGTTGTGGAGTAGAAGTAGACTTGGTTCAAGTGTGTGATTTGTGAATGTTTGAGTGGAGTGAACGCAATGATTTGTATTCTGCTTTCATGTGAAACGCGCGCGTGAGTGGACGCGATGAGTAGGGTGAACGCGATGAGTGGAGTGAACGCTATGCAGCGGAGTGTCACCCGGAATCACAGACTTGGCTTTCTTGCATGATCTGCGTTGCTCTAAATTATTCATGAGATGACGTTTTTCTTTACTCATATATTATTCATAAGATGACATGGCTAAATTTTACACATTGGGAGGAGTTACCAATTGACCCAAACGAGACGTGCATAAAACTCACATGGCGTTGTTGACAAAATGTCGAGTGCGATCACTCCCACAAAAGTCAGCACGACCTCTGTTGTATCACCGAAAACGCGTGAAAATATCTGTGTTGTTTGTGGGGCCCATGTTGCAAAATGCGAAAATCTTCGCCGGTTATTCAAGGATGGAAAAAGACACCGTCCTTACAGTTGTAGCCTGTTCTCTTACGTGCCCAAAGCGAAGGAAATCAAAACAATGTGGGGCGACTTCGTATGTCAGTGATTTTCCGCTGCCGGTTGGTGCGCAGACAAACACATCTTTTCCCTCAATGTAACTCTCAACAAGCTTTCTTTGGTAATCTCGCATGATTAGTGATGGTCGACCGATCAGTAATAAAACGCGGTTGATGTACGAACTTGATGCCATTATTCGCCCAGAATCGATGTCTAGCATTGCACGGAGATGACAACAAACTTTTTAATGCATGCAGAGGTTTATTAGCAATGCGTTCTTCTTATTGGCCAGAATAACGGCGGGGGCTGTCAATCATTTTATATTTGCTCTACGTCACTGTGTACACAGTCCGTCTCACCGCCTGTACTTTGCAAGAAGTCCAAGTCGGTGAATCCGGCAGAAACTAACTCACTACTACGCAGACTCAAATGTGACGCATTCAATCGCTGGGAAAACCTGGCGTGAGCTGCCAAATTCATTCCGGATAGGTTTGTACGAAATAGGAGAGACACAAGAGAAACTATTAGGCCTATAAATGATTTTATTTTTTTTTAAATTCACCGACTTGAACCAAGTCTAGAGTAGAAGTTACCAGAAAAGAAACTTATAAAGACAGCTACAAAAACACCAATACATAAAATCCCCGCAGTGTTTTTTCAGGCCCGTAAATTTTGCCAGGGTTCCCTGTCATATTACTTTGGCTCTCCTCACAATATCAATTATCTTAGATGACAACAGATGCGGTACCTGGGTTCTCACACCATGTTGACTCATCTTCCTAAACCTTAACACAAACATTGTACTGTCCCTTTAGTGAAATAGAATGTTGGTGTCTCCCTCGGAATAAAAAATCAAGAATGTGGGAAATAAGTATTAGGGAGATACGTTAAGCTTCCTTCCAAAATTCAGCAATAAAGAGAGTTTTCAGATATATCACATTTGTGAAATAGTAGCACAACATAGATAGCATTGTGTATACTAGTAACAGGTAGTTACTGACTGCCTAGAATTTGTATTTTAATCTTCCTGTTTTCCCAAACCAAAGACTGTTGAAAATCAGTCGGACAGTACTCAAAGAAATCGTTCTATGCTGGTAAAGACGCTTGCTGTGTTAACACTCAGTATGTATAAAAAAACACACATGTATAAATACACATGAAAATACACTTATTTTTATTTGTGTTTGTGCATGTGGTTTTGTTTGTATCATGGTCTATTTGCATTCTGGGTTTAACCCTTTAGGATATGTTCTTTAAACGGGAAGTTACAGGACCATTGGGGCAGAATAAGGTTCCCGGGCCGGATTACTGATAACGCAGCCATTTGCATACACTGGGCAGGAGTTTTTGTATTGTCATAGCATCGCTTTGACCTGATAAACTTGAATAACCATGATAGGCTCTTCTGTGACATATGCAAAGAGGGGTCAAATGGTCGTATAGGGAATACGTGTGAATTATCCGACAAATAACAGTACATTTTTTCAGTTTATTTTCGACTCAAGTGTAGTCGCTATATATTCACAGACATCGTATGCAAGATTCAATGGCAATGAACTCCTGAACATGGCAGAGGTATGGGATTCTGGGACCAACCACAGCACGTCCGATCAGTAGCGTGGCTTTTTTTTTGCATTTGCATACCGGTAGCTTCGAGATAATCCGGTTTTTTATAGGAGAAGTTCCTGTTTAGACACAGCAATCACAGTGTACACCTTGAAATGACAAAAGTTTTTTATTACCAAACAAACAAAAAGAAGAATATCAAAACTGAACAGCTCAGTAGACTCTTGACATGCAGGAAAATCTAAAAAGAGTACAACTAATGCAGTAAAAGTTGCCACGACAACCATTATTGTGTTGAGTATAATTTTGGGATATTTTACATTTACATTAGCGCCCTCTACCATGGTTGAAACTCTACACAATATTCAAAGAACACACCTATAAATTATAATGAGTTTTTCTGTTTCAACATCGTGGAGTGAACGATGTGACTTGTATTAATGACTGGGTAAAGCAGTTATTCATGCTGTTCTGTCATTTTTGTTGTTATACTGTGATGACTCAGTTTATTCTGTTCCTATTCACAGGGGATCAGCTATTGCAAGAATTGTTGGAAACAGTGAAAATTATGTTGACATGTGAGTATAGGAAGAACCAGTGAATTGGAAATATTGACAGGAAAATTACAGTATCGTTATTTAGTTGACAATAAACTCTGAATTTACTTAGTGTATAGAAATGATTCCACTATTCTGCTTCATGTACAACTTTCAATCTGCAAGTTCTTACGTTGCTGCCACCACAAGAGGAGGTGAACTTTCCACATACATCTTAATTTCCCTTTTTGAATTTTATATGAATTGACACATTTTTTGTCTTTTGTCACTCATTTGTTATTTACATGGGCGATTTTGCAGCACGATTCACCGATACCTATTTAGATGATTTTAAATCAATTTACACAAACAGACTAAGCGAAGTTTACTGACGACTTTTCAAAATATCAAAACCAAGGTATACAGAGCATGTCACAAAAACAAGGAGCGAAAACAGCAAAATTTTCAGTTACAAAGAAATATTTGAGAACCAGTGTCTGACTTGCAGAAACACCATATGTTGCGCCTTTCTGATTGTGTCAATTCACAGCGTGCACTTTAATTATGCATGCAAACAACAACGGTGACTATTATCTGTATGAAATTGAAGCTTTCAAAATTCAGAAGGCAATCAATATTACTAAGCCTCAACATTACTGAAGTAAATGTATATTAAAATCCACAGCCGTGATACGGGAGAAGAAATTTTATAGAGAAACACTGCCAATGGATGGAAAATTGCGTATCGGAATATTATCAAATGAGCACAATACACGCATTCAATGCCATATGTGAAAAACAAAGTAAAAATCATATCTCATCAGAGAGATTCAACTTTCTAACAACGTCATTCTTACACTTCAAATATGAGTGAATCATCGAGAAAGTGAAGAAGCCACTAATATGAATATTGACAAGATGACTGAATAGCTCATGTCTGTATAATCGATTGAATTCTTGATAGGTGACGGTGATAAACTATTCAATCACCACTTAGCGTACTTGAATCAACACATCAGCAATGTTCTCGCGTATTTTGGAATTTCTAGGGACAGGATCAAGGTGAATTTACTTATGAGAATAGGATGGATAAGGGGCGTGCTTTCCTGAAAAATAAAAATAAGCACAAAAAGTTTGATAAGCGTCTCTGTGGAAAGTGAATTTTATTCATTGCACAGCTGCAATATATTAAGATCTCGCTATATAGCGCCCTCTGTAGATCAGTTTGGTCAAGATTCAGAGTGTGAATTCAAAGTCCGCTTTATCGGTTGGCAGTATAAGTATTTACTTTCAGTCGGCTACAAGTGTATTACTGTACGGTACTAGAATACAGTAACGTAGAATGGGCAGTATTTGGCAGTGAGCGACGATATTTTTACCTGAAATGTATTTTTAAATTTGGAAATGAAACAGCGCTTTCTACCGTGACTGGTTGACAGCAAACCAAAGTGGCGTATCACATATATAAATAAACATCATCCGCAAGAAGTTCGCTATTCATCAGCATGGCATTGTATGATGTAACAATTTTGTTGAAAATATCACATATCGAGTACAAGGCGAAACACGATAAACTGTTAAGTGTCTCAGCCTGTGTTTTCCAGTACACACATGACAGGTCATGGTCAGTGCACAACGCGCAATAACGGAAGACGACCTCAGTGAAATATTAATGTACTGATATTAGGTGCATTAAGGTGAACAATACTCATTGACAGTTAGATGAAGAGCTAGTAAACATTTAATGAGTAATTAGTATAATTCTGGGAGTCATAGCTAGGAAAATGTTTTCAGAGAGGAAAACGAATATCGTGCATGACGAACTACAAACTTATCTACTGTCTCTAATGACATATCCCATTAGAAATTAAAAATAAAGTTTTTCAAATGTTTTTGATAATTTTATCCAATTGCAACTCTTAGTACTTGCAGGGAATACTGTCATGAATTTTGAATCTCGAACAATCCTTGTTACATGTTGTAAAATGGATTTAAAATTGAAATATTGCTTCACGAAAACGGTACCTACCAGATTGTTCAAATACAGACAGACAATTGGGATGGAAATATTTCCTCACAGGGTAAGGATATATCGTCTGACCATCAAAGCATGATGATGGCGGCCTGGTACAGCTCCAGACCAAGGCTTTTCCTATGAAAGGGATTCCTGTCAAACGTAGCATTACTTGCCCAGCGAAGATGCAGATATGTACAGTGAATAAGTATAGTTTGCCTGCAGCTGAAGTGAGAAAGAGTAATATATGTATACATCTACTCTAATGAACAAACAGAGACATAATTTGGAGGACACCAACCACAACTCGGGGAGGGGTGGAGTGAGCAGTTGTATGAGGTATATAGGGAAATAGACAAAAATGAAGTGATATTCTTTGAGTAGTACATGACATTCACGGTCAAAGATTTCCATCAATATCTTTTAAAATGCATTTCGGAAATAGTAAGGCTAAAATAAACTGAGGACCACTATGACAGGTGGTTATGTGGGTGTCACAGTGGTGAAGTGTGTAAAACTTTTGTATTCTTGACTGAAAACTACCAAACCATTATTTAACGACGATTGCTTTTAAAACAATCGCATATAAAGTGCTATTGTAAGTCACTTCCCGGCAAGGACATCCCTAAAGTAATGAAATCTAAAACTTAATAATAATAATAATAATATTTGGTTCTTATATAGCGCACATATCCACAAGTAGATGTGATCAAGGCGCTTTACAATTATTATTACCCCTGGTCATTGGAATGTCATTCTGAAAAGATCCCTTTGTTTTCATAAAAACAGATAGTTTTTTTCGTTTAAACGTTTACCAAAGGCATGTCAATGCAGTACTTTTGAAGACTTTAAACCATAGAGTCCAGGAAAAAGAATGTCATGAATCGTTTAGTCAAATCTCAAATTAAAAAAGTAGTTTTCTCTTAAATTGACTTCTCGTAATTAATGATGAAATCGTAAAATATTGTTTTAACATTTGTATGTTTATTGATGAATCCGTAAGGCTCGTCATTATTTTTTATGATATGTTTATATTCACCTTGGGAAATATCATTGTCGAAAACGCCGCTGCGAATGAAGCGTCCATGTGAGAACGGAATATAGTGGATCGATGATATGTAAATCTACATTTTTCTTTGAACGGAAAAGTCCGTGAGATTTGATAAAAAACTTAAATATTCTCCTTAATTATAACATGCTGTGTACTTGTTTATCGAAAAATGACAACGAACGATGCAAAAAATGTTTAGTTTATCGATACCCTTCATTCTCAAATATTTGTTTACCTTGAAACTATCGTTGCATCCGCATCCTTCAATGTATGTATGTGTTACCGTTTCGGTCGACTATAGCAGAGTCTATCCTAGTCTTGTTCTCTCTCTGCCCATTCCTCTCTCTTCATCCTTCATGGCATCTGTCTAGCCGAATGTCTAGTCTTGACGACTTGCAGTCTTACTTTAACTTTGCCTAACAGATTCTCTCTCTCTCTCTCTCTCTCTCTCTCTCTCCCCCTCTCCTAAACCGAACATTTTCATGATGAATTACACATGCAAAGATTATCTTCAAAACATTCTTGTCACATTGTGTTGTTTCGGGGTTAGCGTCTTTCCTAAATTATGTGGCTTCACGAACTTGGCCTAAATATTTGGGTTGTGTACAAGCATCATGGATGCACTGTCCACTTCGTTGCAACAAAATGCATGACTGCATGAGTTGTGTGTCGTCACTATGGTAAAATATTGAAACATGGAGGCTTGAGAAAGTTCGGGTCGTCGTGACAAATAGAAGGGAGGTGTCTAAATAGAGTAATTATGACAAAGTAGATACCAAACAACACTCCTGCTGAGGACTTATTATTTATACCTTCATAATGGTTTGACTGGTTGAATCGTTTAAAAAGATGTCTTATATATTGCCTTAACAATTTTGAAAGGACTAAGTGACCAGCATGGTCACGGGGACACCATGGGGCAATTATTATGGTTAAAGTCTCACTATCAGAGGATGGTGAGTTCAAGACCCGGTAAGTCTGATGTAACGGACTCGCTGTTGGGGGATGGTGAGTTCGAGACCAGGTGAGTCTGATGTAACGGACTCACTGTTGGAGGATGGTGAGTTCGAGACCAGGTGAATCCGATGTAACGGACTCGCTGTTGGAGGATGGTGAGTTCGAGACCAGGTGAGTCTGATGTAACGGACTCACTGTTGGAGGATGGTGAGTTCGAGACCAGGTAAGTCCGATGTAACGGACTCGATGTTGGAGGACTGATGTAACGGACTCGCTGTTAGAGGATGGTGAGTTCGAGACCTGGTAAGTCGGATGTAACGGACTCGCTGTTGGAGGATGGTGAGTTCTACGAGGTTATACGAATGGGCAAGGGCCTTCGCCTGATTGATGGTAAGTTTAATAAAATAAAATAAAAACCACTGAGTTTTAGGTCAAAGCCTCTGTTCTGTGCAAGTCCACTGCAGATTAGTGATATCTATGGATTTATTTAAATACAAGTTACAGGGCCGTTACTATGGTAGTGTGTCAAGAGAACAACAAAAAATATCGCAAAAATCCTTATGGTGTTCGTGTATGACTGATAGCTCTATGCAGAAGAGATATGAATTGAGAGAAGAATAGAAACAAGAGTTGACAGGGTAAAAGTATTGAGACGTACACGAGTATATAGACACAGACCGCCATAGACAGATCAGTGTTCAGATAGTGACAGAGGCACAATAGGACGAAATACATGTACCTCTAAGAAAGACAAAGTGACGGACGGATACCTACTGATGGGGGAGTTTTTTAGGAAAATTAATTAGAGGAGTGACGTGTACAGTGACCCTACTAATTATCATATCATTAAAATCGACGTGTTTCATGTTTGAGAATAAAACACAAATATATTGAAAAGTATGATAAATACAGGGCGCTATTTCTCACACGATGTAAACAATATGTCACATGAACATTGGAAACTCAGTGATGCAGGCGCGGCAAAGGTATGATGTGAAGTAAGCTACACCTATAGATATTTGAATGTGTTTGAACTTCAGTTAGATAAAAGACTGGTTTCTGAGTCAATGAGACGAACTAATAACACCAATAATGTTTTCATTTATTGGAAAGTATACAAAGCCTTAAGCAGTTTCAACGTCACGTTCCTGAATATATGAAGGTGCGCTTTATATTGGAACTATTGTGATGTCAGTTGGTCATATTACATGCTATGAACTTCTGAGAAGCATGGAGTATCTATCTTAATTAATTTTGACAGTCTCTCAAGTGGTATTCAGATATAAAACACCCATTCGGTATCACACCTACCGGATATGTTCTGGTTAGATATAAAACACCCATTCCGTATCAAACGTATCGGCTATGTTCTTGTCAGATATAAAACACCAATTCCGTATCACACCTATCAGGTATTTTCTGGACAGATGTACCACACCCATTCCGTATCACACCTATCGGGTATGTTCTGGCCAGATGTACCGAATTCGAATAGAGTCGGACCCTTCGGCATCGACACAAAAGACGATTTCACTTCAGGTTGTATGTTTCATTAGTTGGCAAGAAAAAATTAATTTTTCGCCATTTTCGTTTGTTACATTGTTTGTTTGTTTGCTTGCTTGTTTGCCCATTTGGTCAAATTCTCTTCTAAATTAACTAAAAAACGGAACATCTGTCAAGGGAAAGTAAACGGATAACTTTATCGACAGGCAACGTAAGTGACATCACCATAAAGAAACTTTACTCATGTATATCTAATGAAAATAAAAATGTAGTTGAAACGAAAGCTATAAAAGACTGGCATCATCACGAAAGCTTAACAACTCTGCAAAAATATTTAAACGCTCAGCAATTTGATTATATTGAACAGTCTCGTTCCTTTCCAATTAAGAATTGACATGAAAATTTCATTGACAAGGATAAAAATTTGCAAGACGAGAAAAATAACGTTTTTAGAAATGATCATGACTTGCTTGTGAAATGTTAAGAGTTATTTGTTGATAGCCGACTTCGTTTTATGCAAGGGGAGTCTCCCTAAAATTAATATCTATCTACCTACCTATCTATCTATCTATCTATCTGTCTATCTATCTATCTATCTATCTATCTGTCTATCTATCTATCTATCTATCTATCTGTCTATCTATCTATCTGTCTATCTATCTATCTATCTTTCTATCTATCTATCTATCTATCTATCTATCTATCTATCTATCTATCTATCTATCTATCTATCTATCTATCTATCTATCTATATATCTATCTGTCTGTCTGTCTGTCTGTCTGTCTATCATTTATCTATTTATTATCTATGTATCTATCGATCGATCAATCAATCGATCGATTAATCGAGTAACAGTTACACCTACAGATCTAGGTATACACAAAAATAAAGACGAAATCGTTGTATTACACGGATCTTGAGACAGATAATAAGTTGCTACATCAACACAGGGGTGGGGGAATAAACACACATTATGCCTAAGGTACTGGCATGTAGGAGTGAAACAAATGTTACACATGTAGTTATGGTGGCATTTAGACAATCTGATTAGAAACGTAGAGGGACACGAAACTAACCATTGCACTTAAAATTTAAAAACGCCTAAGCACGTGATCTGAATTATTTACTTGTATAATTCGCACATATTATTTTCAAAATACGACAGTCGAAGTCTCCAAAGTCTATCGCATCTGGTTTTAGATTTTGCTTCAAGCGTCTTGACAAAAGTTTACAATCACTTCGGGTATTCAACAATTTGTAATAATGCCAAGCTTTCCTTCCAGGACCACAGTTTATCATTACGCATGCGCAAAGGCTGTGTCAATGCAAGGGACATAAAACCATCGCTGCAGTGGAAATGAGATAATCTGCCGGGAAATCGTTTGGGGAATTACTTCTCAAGCTTATATTTCTTGTAACAACAGAGAAACATACTTGATAAATAACCAGGGTCATTAAAATTTAATGTTAATATTCCGGCAACCAATCTTGATATAACCTTTGGCTAAAATGTAATCAACATCGAGTCGTCAATTTCAAACCCGGAAGCCATGATGACGCTGGTACTCCACATCGGGTACAATTCATTTGTTGTAAATACGTAGACAATCGTTAGCCATGCTCAATAACGTGTGCTATTACCGCTAACTACTCCCATGTAAAAAACAATACTGTAGATTCAATGTCGGATTAGAAGCCTTATTTACTTAAATATTGTTACTGCGGGGAATGATCGGCTCTCCATAGTCTTATAATAACTTGTTAGTTTCTTCTTGTAAAAGTTTTGCCTGACAAATCTTTGCTGAAGGCAAACGAGCTCGTCAATCCTTCGAACAATTTCAAAACTTTTGAAATAAACCGAGCCATTTAGTCTGAGAGAAAATCTAAAGAATGTCTTAATCTTCTTTAAATATTATTCAGATTTTCAATGATTTCGCTAAATGTAGACCAATTTCTGGCTTTGCAATATTCATACATTCTCAATAGAAAGTCCATGTATACAAGGCGCTGAAACGTTTACTTTATATATGCCTACTAGCTCTTCTTATACTGTTGGTTTCACGCCATTAGGCGCGTTCTTACAAATCTAAGAACTACTGAAGTAACTGTAAATAATGAGCGAATCGTTTAGTCGTGGTAGGGCGTTTACGTGCAAACGTGCTAGTTCGTATTTCTCAATCAAACAAAACAAAAAGACATGTACATAATACGCACATGCATGTATTCATACACACGTCTATGACACATTACAAATATTGAAAATATTTATACATATTATATGACAATACACTATCTTTATAATATGAGTAGAGAAAGCCGATAATTTGGGTACAATAAATGATTGAAAGTCGATAATTTGGGTACATTGAATGATTGATAACTGGAGGTAATTGCTTTGGGACGTTGAGCAGT
>LD346202.1:148-34218 GCA_001465055.1 Ptychodera flava
TATATATATATATATATATATATATATATATATATATATATATATATATATATATATATATATATATATATATATATATATATATTATATATATATATATATATCTTGTGTGATCTCTGATTATAGTAATGATCTCATCAAACATTATTCCAACAAAATGCTAAAGGGCAATCAATATGAAAGATAACGCCCTCTTTTTACATGATCGAAAGGACATTTTATTATTGCGCTATTAAGCCATATTTCAGACGATGGTAACTTTAAAGAGGACGCTGATTACCAGCTTGCAGAGATATGCACGAATATTCAGCTGCGCTGGGAGTATTCCAAGGGCAAAAGTCAAAGATACCTGTCGAAAGTTGTAGTTAAGGCAAAAGACACGAACAATTGCGAAACCTTACACTTACAGCTTCAAACTTTATAGTTCAGGTACTAGACACCGACAGGTTGTAAGAACTCACACTTTATATCATTCTGCTTTGTGGAATGATAATTCACCCCGGTTATCAAGAGCTAGGGAAATAATGTTGAAAATAAATTTAAAAAAATCATTTCCTTGTGGGTAAACATCTCTTTGTACACATGTTTAACACCCTTTTAAATCTTGTCACACTGTGCGTTCAAAGATAACATCACCTCCGTTTGACATTAAGTTCACCCTATTACAAAATAGTTCAACCTGGCGTATCAGTCATTGCTGTCATGCTGTGTGTTACGTGAGCTTCAAAGTGACAGATTTTGATCCAGGTAATTGCCCAAGCTTAGAACTGGTATAGGAGTATCGCTTAGTAATTAGCAAGGTTGGTGTATTGAATATGGATGCGTCCATCATACAGCCTCCTTGAATTATCCGTTGTTAAGAGTCTATATAGATATACGCGATTGGTATCGAGTGTCGACTTACACCTGTCTATCTATCACATTTGAAAACAATCAGTCGCAGATAAAACTTTACACATGCGCAAATACCAGTTCCGTATTTCTGTGCTTTGGTTGTTGATATTTTCAATCTGCCAACGATTAAGGATGAAATTGCTCGCTAAGATTTGATCCTGTCCAGACCAAGTTTCCATCTGCATTCTGAGCAGGATCTCGTCTTTGATCATCTGGTTTGTATCATATGACCATACGATGCTATTTATTCCAATTTTCCCCATAAAAATTTATTGTTGCTCAGTCGTTATTTATCATGTCGTAAATGCATTTGCTTATTCAACTTGTGCTGTGTATTCTGCATGTTAACACCGTTTTAGTGTTATTTACACTATCACCCAAAATGAACATTGCCCAGGTATCAGTCTGTTTGTACTTAATATATGAATTTTATCGACATTTCAACCAATTTCAACACAGTAATTTGTGAATTTATTACATACATCATTTCACAAGACACCGCCTAGGGCCTTCGAAGAAATACGCGGACACATTCTCAAAACCGAAAACCACCTGCTTCCTGCGCTGAACGATTGCACTAAGCCACAGCTCTCTTTTAGCATTTTCGGCGCCCTCCGGAAAACAGTGTAGGATTTCGTGCACTCGAAAAGGAACAAGGATATACCTGTGGGGTAAAAGACACCGACTACCGGATGCTCTAAGGAGCACTGAAGCGAAGATTCGGCAAATGTGTTCGCCGACTAGATACGAATCGGTACTAGGGGATATTTTGTCAAAGTATCGAACATTTGACAAAAGGAAGTACAGACGAGAAGAATTTATTGACAAGAATATTAGTAGAAATCGTGACGAATGTCTTTTCATATAGCTATTTGCTTGATGGAATACACCTAAACCTTAGTATTATATCGGCTACTTCCTCTCACCGTCGACAAAAATGCTTTCTTATCTTCCCATTAGATTTTATTATCGAATAGTTATCAGTCATTTTAATACATATCATCCTTCCACTGATACTGTGTATTCTATCTGGTAACATTGTTGTAATTTTTAATTACCATCTCAAATTATCGCAAAACAGTGTCTTGATCGCTACAAATGCCTATGAAACCTTTTGTTTATCTTTTAGTCTATTTTTATGGATTAATATATATATATATATATATATATATATATATATATATATATATATATATATACACATTTCAACAGATGAATGCAATTTTAAGAAAAATCCTTCTGATTTCCAACTATTTTCCCGTTGCTAACCCACGTTTGTGCACCAACCAACCTAACATATTGTTTGTTTCCTTGTCTATCACTTGTGCACATCAAGTAACCACAAAAATAAACTTTTGAACTTCTGGACTTTTACCATTCTTCTTTCTGAATCGTTCTCGTTCATTTGCTGGTTAGCGTAATTTTCAGCGTCTTTTTTTTTGGTGAAAATCGAAATGTTACTCCATTGAGTTAACACCAGTCAGGGCGGCCATTTTGATTTTGAACTATCGGTAAATTTTGGATAACTTGTTCCTTCCATGTTATACTTTCCACGACGACCCCTGATTTTTTAATACTTGATGGTGAAATAAGAACGACTTCACTTTTCCTTGAGGAAAGTTTGAGCAAAAGTTTAAATCTTCCTGTTGACAGACTCATGTTACCTATATCCCAAGATCTTTAAAGCGCTGTTCACTGGAATATCATTTGATGATTATCCGACCGTTACCACTGTCCCCGGATCTTTGCCGTAGTTGCACAACTATTTGAGTTTCTTTGCCATGTCTCACAATATGAGAGATGGCAAAGAAACTCAAACAGTTGGGTAATCTTCAAGCGTCAAAAAATTCAATGACTGGGAGATTTGCCGACTGAAGTTAATCGTGTAAATTTGAACCCAGCGTGGTTACAAGTCAACGGAGCGATGAAAGCGCTATTTCACTATGTGCCAGTTGTCTGGGAGTAAATGGCCAATTTATACCGACCGTCTGCCGCTACAATAGCAACTTGAAGAGATGGTGCCGCCCGGAGGTGTTACTGTGATAGTGGTCAATGGACACTCAGTTCATTGCCCATGGTTCATCGGCGCAGTGGTACATTAAATAATGCTCAGAGGCTCAAACAAACGGTATCCTAGATACGAGTTCTGTTCACCGTCAGCAGAAAGAATGCAGAGGAGACATACGTAAATAATGGAGGAAAAAATGCTCCCCATACCGACATTGAAGAATGGAATCGCAAATGGAATAACAAGGAAGTAATCTCGCAAGGACAAGCTTAACAGGGGTCTTGTGTAAGGCACACTCGTATAATGCACGAACATCGACAAATGCGTCACCCCTCGACTCTCTTTCAAGATATTACGTGCAGCAGACGCGTAGCGGTATTCTTGTTGAATTGGTAACGTCAATATAAGAAACTGTCGGGAGACACAAGCCATTAAGATAAACATGGCTGGGACAAAAACTCTATTAGGTTATAACCCCTTTACAAATCCTCATACGGCTTCGAAAATCTTGAATAAACCAGGGAGTCTATGAGTACCATTTCTCTGATTAGCCGATACATCGAATGCAGTATCTATTATAACGGTGGAAAAATTACATGCAGGCAAAAATATAGTTGTTAGTTTAAGAGAATAACAGTATTAAGTGATTGCCTCTTTCTCGTCACTTAACATGGTTACTGACATTTGGAATTAGGCATAAAAAGATAACAGTAATTTGTTTTTGCCTATTTCCCATCATTTAACATATCCATCATGTAGCCGTGACATAATTTACAGCAATTGGCTGTGACTTGGAAAATATGTATTCTAAAGACTTCTTCCGCCTTGTGTTGTCTTCCCATGAAAGACGGTCAAGGTAATACATTTAGTGTTGATGGAAATAGTTGGCCTTCAAAGGATTGGGCTGTATAGAACGTTAATGGCGTACCAATCACCGGATTAACTATAGAGTGGTTGGAATAACTTCTATTCGCAGTAGAATTTTTCGAAGACTCGAAAGCTTGCCTGGCATTTACGAAGAGTAACATTTGTAAAGTCACGGACAATTGCTTTAGGCAGTTTGATATGCTTTCCTCTATGATTATGTAAATTGAAGGGTTTGAGTATGTCTGTGGTGTAATTATTCGATTAATATTGTTCTACAAATTTTACTCATCGTTCTGTTGGTCCAACAACGAGGATTCGCAAAAAGGCAGAATGCGCTTCGGGGACAGGTATCAGGACTCTAAAACTGGGCCTTTTCATTCTACCACTTGTCGGGGTTCATTGTGAAGCTCATGAACTAAAAAACAAATTTTTTGACGACTTATATTTGTGAAATTAAAATTGACAATTTATTTTGCCCATAGAGTTAACACTAGGCTGGAGGCCAATTTGAATCTCAAGTTTAAGTAACTATTTGGTGATTTGTTTCTCTACTACCACATTTTGCTCAGTGGCCCTTGGTCTGGATTCTTTATTTCGAGAGCGACCGGTTTAAAAAGTTCCGTTACCGAAAGTTTGAGCAACAGTTTAAGACCTTCAATTTCGAAGCGCATACTACCATAAACGGAATCATGATATTCGTCTTAACCGATTGGATACAATTAAACCGCGCATAAAAGAGTATCAAACCTGCATAGCTTTCATCGCAGTTTGTTTTCCAAAATGAAATTTGCCAAGGATACACCGTGGGTTTGCGGTGTACTGCGATATTCGCTTCTTGTTGTACTGGGCACTGCCTATGGCCGTAGCTTGCAACTTTCTTACTTTTAGAACTGCTATATATATAGGTATAGTGTATTCTCGTTTTTAAACCGAGTGTAGTTTTGCCAGTGTAAATAATGTATTGTTAATGGTTTGCCATGAACAACATTGTGTGCAGTGCATGGGTTCGTGGTCATTGTCACATGTTATGCTGTTACAATTGTAACACCATACGCTGTACATTGCGAAAACGCTTCCCGGACACACTCTACGTTACAAAATGCGTCTAACGTCTTGCGGCTCGTCTCAATTTTCAGGAAACAACTGTCGGCAGTTCGTACCTAATTCGCAATGATTACGTGAACAGCGTATTAAAGACAATTATTACACCTCACTCATTCAGCGTGCACTACCATTGGTTAAACACGACCCACGTGACATGTCAAAGAACGTGATGATGCCCTCTGCGAACGTGATGATGCCCTCTGCGAACTTGATGATGCCCTCTGCATTTGATATTACATAGATGATGTCATTTTACTTACTGCGCCTCCTTTATGCGCATAACAAATTGTCGTTCGCTTGTACTTGCAAGTTGCAGTCGGCAACTAAGCTTATGGCTGCGAAACGTCATGCAGAGCTGTCACCGGCACAGTTAGACGATATTTTGATGCAAGTAAACAGCAAACGAACGAAAATGGCAACAAGGAATGCAATTTCTGTGTTCAGCGAATATGCAAGCAACAAATTTGGATACGCCATCGAGAAGATCGGCAAACTTTCAGCGGCAACCCTAGACTCGGCATTGACAACATTTTACGCTGAGGTCCGGACTCAGAAAGGAGAACTGTACTCGAAGAAGTCTTTGTGTTTTTGTGTCTTTGCATGTTTGCTTGTTCGGTGTAATAAAAATAATAACACATGAGAGCTAGGGCAATATCACGATTTTTTTGCCTGCCCTCGGGCTGGTGGTCATGATCGAAATACTGATAATGCCCTCGCCTACGGCTCGGGCATCATCAACATTTCGATCATGACCACCATCCCTTGGGCAGGCAATAAATCGTGATATTGCCCTCTCTCTCATGTGTTATTATTTAACTATCACCCTTAGTAAAAGTGCTACGCCGAAGAAAGTTCCAGCTATGCGAAGCGAGGGCAACTGTGAAAGGAAAATGAGCGGCGGTGCGATGATTAAATTACTTAATTTTTTCAGTTACTTTCACGAAGCCCGTGGAACACCTTCCTGGCAACGCACGGTTCGGCAGACACCGTGACAGCAGAACGGGTGATCACGTACGTCTTCCGCGGTGACCGCAAGATTATTGCATCAATAATTGCCGACAGTCACTCTGAATTACATGTTATCTGTCATCTATCGCGAATACATATCAAAGCGCATGAGGAATTTTTTGTTTGGTACCGAGAAATGATCTCGGTTCTCGTTTTCCCCCCGCTTGTAACAGGAATTGGACAATTAACCAGAAAGATGCGATATGAACGGTAGATACTGACCTATTTACATACATCGCCTCGATGTGACATTCAGTTGAAATGCTTGAAATGAGCATAGCTTTGATGTAATTTTTTAAAACATTACAGGTACCATGTCGATTCGATGAGTGAATTTGGCGCGCGGCAGATAGAGAAATGATGACACATGCACCCAAAAACACGAATCAAATGCACTCTGGCAGTATATTATTACAGTAATATATTGTTATTTCTTGTGTGGTGTACCTTCTGTGACTGCCTACCCTACAGAACTGATACCGGCTATGCACCTATCACATGACATATCTTGTGAGTGGATAGTCCTGTTCACACCGCTGCAAATGAAAATCCACACGGCCTTATCTTCAAAGTCGGTGTTTAATGACTACACCAGAGAGGGTTTAGGTTCCTGGGCTCTGCGTTCGATTGTGCCGACAACCTCCTTGTCGTTAGTTCAATTTTGACGGTTTGGGGGACTCTGTATATCTTCCAAACAAAACTATCCTTTTACGAAGGGAAACGATACGTTTGTAGCTTCCTCCGTGGAATTTCTTTGCTGCCCAAAGTTCCAATAGGAATGAGAAACAGAAAGTTTTCTATGAGCGCGGCAAGACTTTGAGAGTTTTTGCTGGATACTGTTACTACATGGCGAAGGCATGGTTTTTGAGATTATGGAAATTAATATTTAAAAGTGAATAAATGAGAGAGAGAGAGAGAGAGAGAGAGAGAGAAGGAGATTGAGATTGACACTATATTAAATATTTTGAAGTATGCATTTGCCATTAGAAGTAAGTTTACATTTAATACGATGTGTTTACAAGTTTTACATCCGATTCCGCTTGAGGATACATTTTGCTGTCAAAATGTGTTTTATCATTGATGGAAAGACGGTCAACGACCTAGGAATTAATGGATTAGGGCAAGGCGCCATTGATAAAATGGAGAGTTGAATATACGGCCTAATACATACAGGGACAGAAACGAAATTCATTTTGCCCCTCAGGAAGTTGGAAGCGCTCGCAGAGAAGCTGTTTTGTCCGAAATTTTGTTTGGCATTTAAAAGATTGGTAATTCTCAGCACCACTTCCTCATTTCATGCTCATCGTATGACGACGCAAAAAATAAGAATCAGGATTTTACACGATCTAAAAAAGAGTCGTCAACCACATTTTCGTTCATGGGTGTTCCCTATCAGCTGCTCAATCCACGCACACATTTTATACTGTGCTTAGAAATCTGTTACAATCTGCATTTGCAGGTAAATCAGTGCTGACAGTACACGAAGGTGGGCGCAGTTTCAACTCATTGGAACAATGTTAACATAACGACAACTGAGAAGAAAATTGAGCGTCATCAAGCAGTATAACACAATAGAGACTGTCATTGCGCCGCAAAGTTTCTAGGGGCAAGCACTAACGCCATTCACATGTTAAAGCGAACAAATGGGTTCATAATGAGGATTGTTACCCTATGCGTACCCTTTCCCTCAAAAAATTGGGATGTGCTGACCCTAGTCTGACGAACATCGCATCTCAGAAACGACTTTGACTTCGGAATGCAAATAAATCCCGACACTCGAAAATCGGTTTTACTCCTTCCTCCAAAATTACTTTGTAGGTGTGTGAATAAGACGTAACAAGCCGCTTATATGTCGCACATGCTCGAGGCCGGTAGCGGAAGGCCTCCAGCGTCGTGTATGCAGAGTCAGAGAAAAACAAGGTAAGTTCAATGATGAGTGCGCGAAAGGTTTTGCGTCGGCATGGAGGTTACAATGACTTCATTTTCAACTCTCATTGAATAAGAACATCTAGATCAGTGATTGACCAAATCATGACCTCCCAGTGTCATCACCTCTTCTCTTCCTGTTTTATTCATATGAGGATGGCTACATTTTGAAGCCGGCTTAGCATCAATATCGCCAGTAGGATTTACAAACGCCGCCTCAACAACAAGCGGCGGCAATGCATGCAACACCTTTGAGATAATGTAGTCAAATTTCAAGTCAGCAACTTTGCTCTAAAGATTATGCGGTTATCGGTGTAACTTTTCTAGGGGAAATCTGTATGCGTAGGGCAAAATGTACTGAAAGGCAAAGTGGGCGTTTTCATTTGAACACTGGAACGGTCGTAGGTTAATTCTTTTCTGCGGCTAGTGGTAAACCATGGCTACGGGTTACGTACCCGGATGTTACTTCTTCGGCGAGATGATACGGTAAACGGTCGGACGGATTGTCTGGTCGTATTGTATATGAGCCTGAAGATCGTCCACTTCCTGCGCCTGCTCAAACAATCGCGCTCTCTTTTAGTTTATCTTTCGTTGTCGAATTCGTATGATCAAAGTAACAAAATCAAATATTCCATTACTGTTAGCCCAAACGTCATTCGAAACGGCGCCATCTTGAATATCAGGTCATCATTGAAACACAATTTTTGTTATTATGCACGCTCGCATTGCACATTTAGCAATGGAGGGAGTTTAACCAACCAATGGTTAGAGACACCGAAACGCTAGAATTTGCAACGTACTGTAACAGTTTCTTTCCTCTTTAAATTACGTTAGATATATGCATGATCTAAGAAGTTTTACTTTGAATTAAAAAAAACCGTGTTCTGAGTGACCTGAATGTTTATTTGGTTGTTTGGGGTTGCAATTCAGAATCCGTTGCACACGGGAAGAGTTCTACATGTATAAAGCGCTGTACAGGTTACTGTTGGTCAGGAGCTAGTCGATCTTTCGGTGAAATAAAGTTGAGCCGAAATATACTGCTGCGCAAATGCTTCAAATCCCTAACACCAAGAGTACAGTAGGTAATGATGAAGCATACGAGAGAGTAGACACAACTGGGCCGGTATTTGTTTTGCCCCTGAAAGGCTTCAACACACGCTGGTGTAAACTTTGGATATACGCCTACAACGCCACCACTATACCCGTACGTGTCATCACGTACCATCGTTACTGGGAAATACAACCAATTGCATTTCAGTGTATCGGAAAACTGATAAGAATAACAGTAAAATCTATGTGGTACAACTCTAAAATTGATGTGTCCAGTTATATTTTATGAGGAGAGACTGTATCATATTACAGTGTCAGGTGCAATTATCAGCTAGGCGGTAATAGAGGAATCAACTGCCACCTACTGTTTACTGTTATTTTATCATTTTTTTCGATACACTACAATGCAATTGGTTGTACACGTGTACGGTATCTCACACTGCTAAGATTGATGCGCTCGCCTTTCGTGTCCAACGAACCCCTGCGTCAAAACGGAGATTCAGGTTTGATCTTGTGCACCCACAGTAATGATGTCTATTTTTCGAGAAATTAATTTTCGATTTCACCGCGATTCGAGAAGGTGCCTTTTACGTCTTCTGTTTGATAACAATTCTGAGAAACACGCGTCGGTAACAGTTCTGTAGTGTAGTTGATACATACGATCAAAGCTCAGCTTTCCTCCTGACTGATTAGCAAACATTCGTCCTTCGTTCAGTACAGGAATTGGTGCCTAATTTATTTTGTTTCAACAGGAAGCGTGATATTAACTCAGCGCTCTTGTATTTTTCAAGGGTGAATCCTGCCAACAAAATTGCCAAACATCCAATTGCCTGCGGAGCCTGCCCCTCTATTTTTCAAGGGTCGAGTCTATTTTGTATGTTAGCAAACTCTCTCCCTCTGTGACTGTGCTGATGCGATGGAAGAAAGCCGAAGGGTTAGATTGAAATGGAAGGGCGACTTCCATGGGAAATTAGTGATCGTTTGTTTTGCTATGGGAACACAGATGACTGGAAGCTTGTATAACTAAAATTGTACTGTCTGTTCTCAAAAGTGTATATATATATATATATATATATATATATATATATATATATATATATATATATATATATATATATATATATATATATATATATATTTATGTATGTATGTATATGTATGTATGTAATATGTCTGTCTGTCTGTCTATCTATCTGTCTGTCTGTCTGTCTGTCTGTCTGTATGTATGTATGTATGTATGTATGTATGTATGTATGTATGTATGTATGTATGTATGTATGTATGTATGTATGTATGTATGTATGTATGTATGTATGTATAAAAGTAACTAGGTAGAAAAATACATCGTAATGAAAGGAATTACAAGGATGAGTATTGTAAAATGATAACAAGAACACTATGCTAAATAGTAAAGGATTATAGTTGAACAGTTGATTACTAGGATGGTAGCAAAATAGTCGCATTTTCCTGGCTTCCAAGCGATGTTGATCAGGTACATATAAACACATATAAACATGCTTACATAAGCTTATAGTGTATATGTATGATTTTGAATGTGTGTGTGCCATCATGTGTGAGTGTCCATATTGGCAAATACTTTTTCAATGATAAAAACATCTGAACATTCGTGTTTTTTGACGCAGTGTTCGATATTTGATTCGATTTCTAGTTTTCGATTAATCGCGCGCTTATTAAGTTACATGCGTCACCGAAACAGCGGCGAAAATTCGACGTGTTGACACTGAGCGACTCGAGATTGCCAGAGCAACTCCCACACACGCGTCGACCGGAAAGTGCCCATGAAGTACTCCGGATCGGCACGTCGACAAGTGTCATTTATTATGATCCTTGAGTACCTTCTTGACCCGAATGTACGTTGGAGAAATGCTTCCTGGCCTATACTGTAATCGCGTTGTTTCCTTGCGCACATTTTTTGCGCATGCAATCGAAAAAATTAGACTAAATAAAG
Source organism: Ptychodera flava (assembly GCA_001465055.1). NCBI lineage: Eukaryota > Metazoa > Hemichordata > Enteropneusta > Ptychoderidae > Ptychodera > Ptychodera flava. The sequence goes on from LD346202.1 coordinate 10,975, forward strand.
CGCTTAGAAAACACTGAGGTCCCAAGGCCAAAGTCGGATGCCATGGTCACTGGAGGTAAAATTTGAACTAGAGCTACAGAGTACGAATGTGTGGATATTTTGTTGTCGTTTTTAAGTCAGGCTCGTTCAATATAACAGATAATGGACATAGTCGTTCGAAGGGGATTTGTGTGGGCGGAAACATGGAGTTTCGTATGTTTGGTGTTGCTGTAATAATCATAGAGGCGGCGCGTTTGGCGACGGCATTCTACTGCGACGCCGCGACTTGAAAGATTCAAGGTCATCGGGTGACATTTTGAGTTTAAATCCTGTCGGTACAATAGGAAAAAACTTGAGTGGCCTGTTTGCGCTCTATTCCGGTGTATTTACAAACCCTCAGCTCGCATGAAATAAAAATCGCATAACATTCAATACGCCCGCATTGCAACTTATTACGCGGCGAAAAATTGACATAATTTGTTCGCGTAGGAGATTTTCCCCCACGTCGCACTGTGATGAACTGAAATATTTCTTACAATTGTAACTATGTGTCTCAATACCGCTGTCTAAATTATCAAATTTGCACAGAGAAAAAAAATTAGTTCGCGTGTAGCCTTCGGTGTTGAACGTTGCTTCAATATCCGTTGCCGCGATGTCTCATTACCAGCAGTGAGACGAACGTCCATAGTGCTGCCGGTTGTTACGTGTTAGATTCGTTCTTAGATACTCTCCGGGTCCAATCGGAGATTAATTTTCGGTTGTGATTAATTTCCAGAAAGCATCTTGCGTCTCCTTGCAGTGTAGTAGACATTTGTAGCATTTCACTCACTTCAATCGCACGCAGCTCACATGGTCCATTCTTGTGCGTCCTCTCCTCATTGTCTCAAAAAGCGCTTTGCACGCTGGATCTTTGAGGGTGTCCAACAACGACTTCTGCCGCAAATTAACAATGAATTGTCACAAAAAAAGCCTTAGAAACTTGTCGACGAAATGGAAAACGAGAGGAGAGGATAATTGCACCGCCAACATGAATGTCCTCAGCTGACAGTGTCCTCGTGTACACTGAAGATTGAAGTGAACGTAAAATTACACCAGTTTTAAACTTGTGAAAAGCAAAACTCATCAAAGGCTGCACATATAGTCTGTATGGATTATGCACTGTGCCCATGTCTACGCTGAATTGTCAATTCTCGTTGACAAAAATATTGCGAAATTTAAATAGTCGGCTTTTTTGTCGCAGGCTTAATATTCAGAATATGGCGACAGACGGTCCTTCTGGTTGCAAATGGGGCGCAAAAATAGCGCATACCTGTTCAAGTCTTTCAAATAGCGTGTGGATACACGATTTTAAATGTCTGATGAGGGTAGTACATATTCAGGCCAAAACGAGACTAGCCTACGAGAATCTTTTCCTTATTCTAGTCATGATCAGGCTTGCCTGCCCAAGTCGTCGGAATTGTAAGCACTTGTGTAACGCAGGCACTCCAGGAAAGAATTTCCTCATCGGGACTCCCCCCCTCCTTAATTATCAAGTTTGAATGATTTTTTTTTCTCTTGCGGTGCTCGAGAAATGCCGACGGAGTGGACTATGAAAGTAATGAAAAGACGTAAGCAGATTAGGACCCGCTTGACTGCATGGGATGCGCTGAGAACGTCAGAGTATATCAGACGACACCGACCAAATTTTCAACGTGTATAGCATTGAGTAAGTCTCTAACCCATGAAATGTGTTAGTCATTGAACAAAACTATCATCTGTAGAGCGCTTGGCAGTCTCCCAGAGGGATTTAGGTAATTCCATCACTAAATAACACCATTATCCCACATTCCTCCGAATGTATTTACACACAGATGGAAAATATACTTTGCCAGGGGCGGACATACTTTCTGTATCGTGATTGCTTTGGATGTGTTACGAATACTCTGCTAATACAGAGAATATGGTTGGACACATGTAAATTGAAAATGGTTACTCTGACATAACCGAATGGAAAAGAGAATATATGCAATTAAAATTAACATTAAGTGGAGAAAAAAGTTGCTTATGTAATGTGTTTGGGAGTTTGAGAGTTTGAGAGCGAATTTGAGAGAGAGTTTGAGAGAAAGTGTTTGAGAGTTTGAGCTTGAGAGTTTGAGAGTTTGAGAGAAAGTTTGAGAGAGAGAGTTTGGGAGTTTGAGTTTGAGAGTTTGAGAGTTTGAGAGTTTGAGATTTTGAGAGAGTTTGAGATTTTGAGAGAGAGAGAGAGAGAGAGAGAGAGAGAGAGAGAGAGAGAACGTACCGAAAAACATATCAATTGGTACAATTGATTGTAAACTTCGCATACGTCTACCTTGAGGTAACTATCAGATTAACAAAGCAATCATTGACACCATAACGTTCGGTTTTTGAAAAAACTCACATATCTCATTCAAAACCAACGCCGACTTGATTTTCCAACACTTGAATGTCACTTGTTCCATTTCAATAAATGGCTACGTGACGTCATCACGGCATTCCTAATTTGGGACGGATTGTGCACGCACGCGCGCATGCATTCATGCCCATCACAGCGGAGATGGTAATCGTAAACGCGCCCATCGGTTCTGTTTGTAGTGCACAGACACATCTAAAAGTGAGCGGAGTGTTTACTTTTACAAAAGACTGCCACAACACAAAGGGAATTTGAGCATTTTCTTTAGTGGGGACAATACATCACGATCACTATCGTTTACGGTACCGTTGCCGCAAAAGCGTTCAATGGAGTTTGATAGATGAATTATTCAATATCAAACCTTTGTGTGCTGGCCTTATCAAAGCAATCTGATGCGAACCAGCTTGCCACTCGTGGCTGTGCTTGCGAATGTATTAACATAAATGTTTCCCATCGATCATGATCATCAATATTAAAAGCTCCGCGGAGAAGACTATCTCAGTAAGATTCTTGCCTATCTGTATCGGTTCATCACTTATGCTACATCTGTAACACAGAATGACAATCTGTAAATAAGGGAAAACTTCTGTACAAGATATCTGTATGATAAATCTATCGCAAGTTTCTCAAATTAATTCCAGAAAAAGATGTGATATTATCTTAACACAACTGCGTGAGGGGAATTAGACCTAATTACGGAAGTCAGATATATTATAAATCTAATACCTGATATAAAGCAAGGAATTGTGAATGCAAAATTGCATAGTAATAAACCTCTATATTTCTATATAGAAATGAGAAATTTAATTGCAAAATTATATTTTAGAAATTCGGCTGCATGGCACTGATATACGCTTAACTCGTTATTTTGAATTATTTTTATAAACAATAAATATGTGTAACGTTTCATCTTCTTTGTTTTTGTTTTACGGGAATAATAAAATTATGTATAACAAATGATGTATTTTTTAAACCTGTCCTAGGTATGCCGAGTCACGTTTGTAAACACAAGTACGCTAAGTGTAAACACCCATCATGTAGAATTGTCTAAGTTCCTTTTGTGACAATAAGAAGTAAACTGCTCAGTGTTTCTCCAATGCTGCAATATCTTTATCTGATCAATAACGGAGGCAAGCTTCATCACGTACAGTGCCGCTTTACCAGATTATAATTCATTATGTCTTCCAACTAATTATCTATGCAAAGTCGTGTTATCAGACCAATCACACGTCATAGATCATGCTTAACCTTAAAATTCTGAATGCAAATCATTTGACTTGACACTTGTCTCTTTACTGCTGGAGATATAGAACTGTACTTGGTGAAGTCTGTTACATATGCAAATTAATTTTTTTTAGGAAGTGGTTGACCTGGCAAGGGTCAGTGTTCTTACATATAACCATATGTCTTTGTATGGTCAGTATTTGTTGCAAATTGCATTTGACGTACATTATCAGACGTATTATCTAACATATCTTAAAAAAATTACTTTTAATCATAAAACTTATTCCAATCAACACCCATTAATGCATAATATTAAGTCCCGACACTCTTATTGTTGTTAGAATTTCCCAATACTCTTGAGTAAAAGCTAAAACGTTCGTGTGCAAATTTTTGCGAAGCTCAATGCACCGCTATATAATGTGATTAATATACATTTGCAACATTTGCATGCGACAGATTTCATCAAATGTTTGCCCATTTACGTTTAATATATAATTTTGTTTTTCTGAAATAATTAATTATGTTACTCCACCCTGTTGATGCGTCATACTTTCGTTGAAATTACTTAATCTAGCAACCAATTATTATTCGGCTTTGAAAATCAAAATGTTTACCGCCTCTTATCACTTTTGATGCAATGAATATGATCTCATAAGTTGCGCAAAAGCAACATTTATCATGAAAGTCACGTCGTAACTTTAAAACGAAGCGTAACATACCTATACATGTAGACCTTTGCATGAATATACGATATCAGAAAGTTAATGATATCTTGAATCGAACTTTTTAAGTTGTTAGCACCTGGCAACACTAATACCGGAACGGATAATGATCCTGTCACTATATTTGTGAGTAACGCCGACATGTTGACAAACGGATAGTGTTAGTGTGATTTTGTGGTGAGAACAGATGAAACAGTCACGTGGACGTAAAAATGGCTCCTCAGCTTTATCTTGTGATGTAGGTGTCTCTATTCTACAGTTACCACGATTTTAATTCAATTTTATGGATTGTCTTCAACTCTGATTTTATTCTTCACGGATAGAATACGGCGTTTATTCCTCTATCAGCTGAACGTTATAAATTTCTCCAAAGATATCACTCCTTCAAGTGTTTTCTGTTGGGTCGCTCGCATGCACGTCAGAGTGCAGGGAAAAAAAACTACTTTTGATGTCCCGATTACCTTACAATAAACGAAGGACGCAAAAAAGGGGAATAATGAGGTTGCATTCCTTATACCCAAGGCGGGAATTTCCGGTCTCTTTCTGTATCTCAAAGGGTGCTTTGAATCGCGCGAGATTGTTGAATTGGCAACAAGAACTTCAATTGTCTATCTAAGTATACTATTCCGTGACTCTGGGCAGTGCCATTGCATTCCGGGAATTTGGTTTCCTGGAACAGTTCGATTCTGAGAAAAGTAGAAATTAGGCTTACTTCGTTCGAGAGAGCTAGCGCAAGAAGTCAGATTTTACGAAAGGATCAGATAAGCAAAATAACGGTGATGCAGTAGTCTTCCTACTAAACTGTTATCATTACATTAAAGTAGTACGGGCCTCGAAATTGAAAGTCTTAAACTTTTGCCAAAGCTTTCCTAGGGACAATTTTGACTCTTGCCTTTCCAAATCAAGAATAAAGGTCAGGGGTCACTCAGAAGAGTAACAAATTAGAATATATTTACCGACACTTGAAAGTCAAAATGGCCGCCATCCCCGTGTTAGCTCTATGGGTGGGGGATTAAGATTTTCACAAATATGGACCAGTGAAAACTTATTTACTCCAGGAACATCAAAATGAGCCCCCCCCCCCGAGTGGCAGACCAAAGAAGTATTGCAGGAAGTTTGAGAGTCTGAATATCTATCCCCTTCACACATTCCACCTTAAACGACCAGGGGCAGTCGTGTTCTGGGGTACGTTCACTGACTTTCGATAGTGGGCGCTATATGAAAAGCAATTTGTTTGACTGACTTCTTAAAACTTGCTGAAATATTGGTCTACTCACTACTGTGTAAAACGTCAACTCTGCTTGCAGTCAGACAAGATTAAAAGATTCGGTGAAACATTTGACGGTGCGTGCCAGAACGTCATTTCGGCGCGCAACTCTGACCATGGCTGAACATAACACCGTGACATAAAGTTTGGACCTCATGCAAGATTTTGTAATGAAAGCTTATTTGGCGATGTCTTTCATATAGATGAGGATAACATCTTTCCATTACATTGTGTCAATATTTATTTGTCATAGGGCAGCACGTCGGAATGGGAAAAATCTATTTTGTCTGGAGGTTACAAAAGAAATGATCTGTTTGCATTCAGCAAGGGCGTAATTTTTGACACTTTTGCAGTTATGTACCGCCATCATTTTATACAGTGAGTTACTTTATGCGAGTATTCCGTGATATCACAAGAAGGTAAAAAAAAGAAGACTTTGTCCCTTCAATCCAAGCAAATTGAAAAAGTTGTTACTTTTGGATGAAAAGACTTGAAGACTTGGCCCTTTGGTCACTCTCACAACAATATGGATATAAACCCCAGGAGTCTTAATACATTTTCAACTATGCCTGGTGTGTTGTCGAAATAATAATTTGCATTTTTTTCTGTAAAATATAACACACGTATATTTCAACCAGCATGCTTCTTGTTATGTAGGTCATTCTCCCCCATCAGTGACCTGAGTTTAATTAGTCTAGAACATTCTTAAGGCCATTCTCCTTGATGACCTTGAATTCAATTAGTCGTGTTTACAACAAGTGAAGATATTTTTAGAACAGCAATTAGCATATCAATTTAAATTATAGATTGTTCTTATATTCTCTGGAGAGAATGATTCAGTATAAATAGGAGACGGGAAAGTTTTTCAGTTAGGCTACTCGGGATCACTTCAAAACTATTGTGGACCTTCGCAGTCATGCTGGAGTTGCTTCGTGAACTCTGCAAGACTCACCCATCAAGCCAGCAAGCCTCACCCATCAGTGTACCTGTCTGCTCAACTCTGGAGACTAATCAGGGGGGTTTTGCCGTCCCAACTGAGATAAGTAGCCTGTAAACTTTTACAGTGTGTACGTTATCACTCAATTCAGGGATTAGTTTCAATAAATTTATTTGAAATCAAATCGCTGACTTCACCTCCTTTTTTGTCTGTTCAAACATTCTAAATTCACCTTATCAATCTGTCTTTCAAACCAACGCCATCTCAATAAAGTATAGCACTTGGACCTTAGGAAAATTTCGAAGTTGGTAAAATCGATGAAAGTTCAGAGTTTCCAAAATATAATGCGACAAACTTTTAGGAAAAAGGAACTTCTGTTGGTGTCTTATGATATTATTGCAACAACAACATACATACATACATACATACATACATACATACATACATACATACATACATAGAATGCGCAAAAGTTCTGGTGCTCGGCAAGTCATCATTGTGTGCGACCTGCAATCCCTTTCCAGTCCCAGACTGATGTATTATGCCTCAGGGCCATAGTACGCGCCATAAATTATTCCGCAAGAGTGGACGCGCAACATGTCATATCGTAGGTACATCAGATCTTCACTGATATTTAAGAACCATGTCTTCAGTTACCATGTAACACCGTCGTTGTAGTCAAAACTAAGGTAGACAGTGCCTCGGTGACCGATATTCGGACTCTCAAATTTTTGCAACACTGTTTTAATCTACCACTTGTTGGGGTATTTTTTGAAGCTCTTGGAATAAATAAATATTCATCGTCTGATTTTTGCGAAATTGGGAAATTGAATTTTTTCCAACAGAGTTAACATAAGAATGGCGGCCATTTTGAATTTCTTTCACTTTCAAGGCGCATACTACCTTAACTCTTACCGATATGTTTTTTTTACGTCCATACATGTTACTTCGTGAAACCTAATTCCATAATGCCCGTACGCAGAGTTCCTTCCTAGTCGCAATTAATGGAAACCTCTGATTCGATTAATTTTTGAAATAGAAAAAAGGAGATATAACGCACAATTTGGCGAATTTAAACTAGAGTCTGAGAGTCGGGCGGATTTTCATGATGGAGACTTTTGCATATGTCCTCTCACGGCCTTTTTGACATTGGACTCTCTTGACGCAATATGTAAGCTGAGCTGTCGACATCATTTAACGTTAACACGCCGTTCTCAGAGTAATTCCGTCGCCATTTGTCCGCTTGCCGATAATGGGCTGTGATTACCGCACTCTTTCACGGCGGAGGAGTAGCGAAAATGACATTTGAGAAGATGTAAAGCGTATTACTTGAAGAACAAAGGCTTGGGAGAATGACCTTGGAAATGTCTGTGCGTCATCCTTCGGAATCTGGAGCGTTGTGCGGATTTGAAGCAAATTGTCGTAATGTTATTTGACCGACAGCCTGCCCAAAATCACGATCGCTTTACTTCATTATTTTATCTATAAACTCCCTTGGAAACCCATTACATCTGCATCTGAAAGATGGTGATTTCTTTTTGACTTGTTTATAAAACAAGCCAGACTGCACCTTGGCAACTGAGAGACAGCTTGTATAGATGATTACGCATGAATCAGACTGAGAGATTCGGCAGGTTGTTCGTCGTGTTTATGTCTGCTTTCCTATACCCTCTTTAAAACTTCGCGACGGTACACATCGAAGTAAATTAAGGTTTCACTATCTCGTTTTTGTGGAAATGGAAAATCTAATTGTTACACGTACAGTTAATACGGGGTCAGCAGTCATTTTGAATTTTAAATATTTTAAATTTTACGTAATTTGTTTCTTTAAGCCCGAACAATGCCCGGTGACTCCTCTCCTGAATTTCTTTCTTGGTCATGGACGGAAAAAGATCAAAAGTTCCTTGATTACCTAAGTTAACATTCCCTAGACATTTGTCGAGAACATATAATCCAATGTGCAAGAATCTAATTGTTATTGCATAACAGATGGGCGATATGCCTGGCTAAAACGTATCAAAGAATGCCATTTTCTGTGAGACAAGTATATGGTTGTTGTCGAAATTATATCATCATCACCACCACCAATACCACCACTAACACCACCACCGTCGTCGTCGTCATCATCATCATCATCATCATCATCATCATCATCATCATCATCATCATCATCATCATCATCATCATAAATTACAACAACAACAACAACAACAACAACAACAACAACAAAACAATAACAAGAACATACTTCGGATCGACGTGTTTGTCTGTGGTTAGTGTCATTGTATTGTCAATGTTATAAAGTTTTGTAAAAAAAACGCATGAGAATGCGAGAAAAAAGTTCCCGGCATAAGACGAAGATATTCCACCAAGGAAATTCGAGAATATGAAGGCTTTACACAAAATAGAAGCAGAAAGTAAAGCAATTTTTGTCTCTGTTTGAGAAATGCTTGTTGCGTATACCTCAGTCTTTTACAACACGTTGTATGCAACTGCACTGCTCGCCTAACATGTTAATATCTGAGCATCCTTAAAACGTCCTTTGATATAAGGGATCGTGCCCCATCTTGGAAAAGCCTCTCAAAGTGAGAAACGTCACTTTATAAAGATATCAGACCATGATGAACTTGTCAAGGGCATTTATTGGCTCGGCATCACTGGGTAGACATATGACTTTCTGGGATATGGATTAGAGGGACCTTGATCCTAATCCAATGCACAAGCTATGTTGCCGTACTAACACAGGCACGTCCCGCCATTCTAATTGTCTGTCTCCCCGAAACACTGGATTTCGCACAATTCAACAATCCCCTAGATTTTCAGCTCGAGCAACTCGGCATGCCTGCCGGGCACCCGGCAGTCAACGATGGGGAGCTGGAGACACCTACACAAGGTGAGCGTGGATCGCAAGCCGTGGGATCCGCTGATGAGGCTAATACAACCCGAGAAATGTAATGATCGGTGGGACTGGCTGACATTTTAGAAGTCTGAATTGGTTATTAAATATAATTTGCACACTGATGACGGCACACCTTTTTGTATCCATCGGAAAGGAATCGTCACAAGACTATTTCGCAACAAATCATGTTTAATTTGTCGCCTTATTAATTTTGCATAGATTTCTGATATTTATAATTTCCAACAATCCATTATGAATAACAACCTAAAGAAGATCGGCAAATACTTACGAAAAGGTTTACAGGCATGTGTTAAAATATTGACTCAATACTTCTAATCTGAGGTGCAAGCACATTATCCGTAACAGGAGCTACTCAAAATGAGCTGCAGACCCAGATTGCAGAAAAGTACCATTTCTGCTATTTCCTGGTGTGTGTGTGTGTGTGTGTTTGTTCTATTTCATCTACTCGTTGCAGGAGTCGTCTTCATGTGTTTGCTTTATCGGTTACGAGGTCAAAGGGCAGGACCCCCTGAGCAGCCATGGCGTGCAGCGAAAATGAGAGAAACCCGCTTGCTGTTTACATTGACAAAATACGAACTGAAAGAAATTGAATGATTGAAAAGTACGTCGGCAGAGGTAATTTACCTGCGCAGAATGGGCATCCCACGATGGCAATTTGTGTACAGTATGTCAGACAGGGCGGTAATTGGGCTACCACACAGACGAGACCGAATTTCCCCCCAATTTCGGCATGAGCTCGCTTTTTGAACGCAAGATAAGGTCACGAGGTGAGGCAATGAGTTACAGTTTGGTTTCTGGTTATCGGAGACGTGTTCGTGGCTTGTTAGTAGGCTGAGTAACAAACGAAGCGTAAAGACGCAGAACTCGAATTAGCAGAATTCTATATATTGACCAACCAATGGGACAGGATTACCGGTAAATTTGTTTGCCATCCGCGTTTTTTCTCCCGTTGCATGACCGATTTACGTCAGAGGCTTTCCGACTTCAGCCACAACAACTTTGCACAAAGTAAAGACATAATATTTGGCAAGTCAAAAATAGCTAAAAACCGAACGAAAAAATTCAAAAGGGGCTTAAAGAGGCACTCCCACTTGGTAACATTTTTAAAACACATTTTTTAATGACAACGGTCGATATTTGACGTGGCGACTGCGCGCGGATCGCGAGATATCGATAAAAACATGTCATTTCCCGAGCGTATTTTTCACATCCCGAAATTTTACGATCGTTTCTGATTTTGACCCAAAATCCCCCGAAGGTTTGTTGTTGTGATGATTGACGATATTCTATAGGGAGTCTACAATAAGTTCGAACGAGGCAATTAATTTACTTCCCACTGCAAAGACTTTATATACAGCATTATGCCATTACCTCAGGTAAGTTTTTTAAAACTTCTCCTTAGTTTTTGCCGTTTTCATTGTTCTAAATCAGTTTTACTATATTTTTAACTAATACCACATAAACATCAGTTTTCACGTGTCAAACATTAGCCGCCTCTGATGACTACATTTTGTCGTCTGCCACACAGTACGCCGCGCGCGTGGTATGCGTCTATGCATACCACTCGGCGGCCGCTATGTATCAACCGCACGTAACTGTGCTAGTCACCTATGCGAATTCTCAGAATTCTGGTGGAATCAAACTTTGTTTTCCGTTTTTTCTCAGAGTCAGTAAGACTCGGCTTTCCCCCGGGGAGCATGACCGATCACCGACGCGAGTGGTACTGTGGCGTACAGCAGCGTTAGCGTAGACTCGTACTCCCTAGCTTAGTTGACAATGGCCCCAGTGCTGAACGTTCGATGTTCGGAAGCTAAATTTAGGTGGGCCACCGGAATTCAAACTTTTACTTTTTGGGGGACATGTTTTCATCGATATCTCGTAATCCGCGCGCAGTCGCCACGTCAAATATCGACCGTTGGCATTAAAAAAATGTGCTTCAAAAATGTTACCAACTGGGAGTGCCACTTTAATATATATTATATATAAATATAAGTATGTGTGTTTGTTTGTATGTGGTTGTGTGTATACGTATGTATGTGCGTATGTGTGTATGTAGGTATGCATGAATGTATGGATGGATATGGATGGATGGATGGATGGATGGATGGATGAATGGATGGATGGATTGATGGATGAACGGACGGATGGACGGACGGACGGATGGATAGATAGATGTACGTATGTATTGCAGACACACTTAATGTAACCTATATTTGTTTAGAAGTAGACAACATTCACCGGGCGTTTTCCTCTTCTTGAGAGATTTGATGCAGTCAATTTTCAACGCACATGTACCATTACTGATGTATTTTGCAGTTAAGTTATGTCATTCCCGGTAAAAAGAGAACTATGCACTGTAATCTTCCCTGTGTTTTCATGATAAAGGCGGCAGAATTAATTCTAGGGTCTATTGAATTCATGTATAATCAATTAGGTTATTAACGACCTTTCAGCTACCACAACGTAAAATTGCTTCGTTTCCCGACGACATTGCCACTATAGCTCCTGGTGATTCAGTAATTAGTGAGATCAATAACATTCTCTCTTTTGAACTAGGGACAGTTGAAAAATGGCTAGATACCAAAAAATTGACACTTAATATCAAAAAAGCACAATGAATGATTTGAGGTTCACATCATAATATCAAAAAAGCTGGATCAGCCATAATGAAAATGTAGATCAGGTAATTGAACGGTTGGCTGCACCCAAAAATTAGCGGTCTTTTTCGACGAATTTCTTAACTGGAATGTACATCTGTCATGGTTGAACAAAAAGATTTCTGCAAGTCTCGGTATGTTACGTCGTGTAAGATCGAGCATCGACACTAAAACTTGCACTTTGATGTTACAGTACAACTCTTTGATTCAACCTTTTTGTTTGATTATTGTGATAATATTTGGGACGGGGCAAACAAAACTGATATCAAGAGGTTACGGTCACTTCATCATAGAGCAGCCCGTATTATTCTGAATGATTTTACTAGAAATGGGCATCATTTTGTTAAAGCTGGGTCGCAGCTATTGGCTTCTTTGGGCTGGAATACGATTGGATCGAGACGTCGAGGCCATGTGTATCACATGATGTTGAAGTGTTTAGACTAATCAAGGGGATATTGTTGCGCCATATTTAGAAACCAAATTCGATTGTTATGAACCAACACACAAATATCAGACAAGAAATTCTAATAGATTTACCATACTCTCGTACAGTATACCTACAGCATGTAATTGCTTTATTTATCGTGCAATTTATTATTTCAACAATTTACCTGTAGTTTTTCACCTCTTTACGACAATTTAAGCAAAATGTAGGCTACATGAGGTTATATGTAACTACTGTAAGCACGGGCTTGAATGATAAAAGTATGGTATTGTTCAGAAAATACTTCCGCTCTTCAATGACATTTCAAAGGAATATGGGAATAAAAATGGTTACGATACCTTGTAACGATAACAACGTGATGCGATAGCATAGAATAAAACGTGAACCATCAGTGCTGTTTTGAGTTTTACCTTCATAGGTATAGGCAGCACGTACCATGATACATGGTACCAATGTGACCTTTGCCCTTTTTTCAAAGCAAAGTGAAATGCATTTTTCTAGTTTGAAAAGTAATTACTTCGATGGTCATGACATCTAACTGAGAAAATGTTCTTTTCAATGCCTCGTGACATTATCACATAATTATTCATGAAATTTCGAAAATAATCTGTAGGGAAAAGTTTCATTTTTGGACATAGGCACTTTCGGAAAGGGGGGTGGGGGAATAATTGGTGTTTGTCGTGGGCTGCGGTAGTGCTGTTGGTCTCTACACAGTCTCGCCTAGATCGCAAACGAAAGTAAATTTCAAGATTACAAATTCTCGTGGGTAAAATGATTGGACGTGTATGATGATCGGGTGTTGCAAAAGGCTTACGACTCCCGCGGAGGGAACTTTTCGAATATGAAACAGAGAGATTTGACAGGAGAGAACGTTACCCCCCCCCCCCTGGTAATATTGAACAGAGAGTTCACTATTTTGTTCTGTACGTCAGTTGCAAGTTCTTTCCGATCTTTCCAAAGATGCTGAAACACTTAGTATTTACTTTATCGACACAGCATCTATATATGTATATATTGCAATGGTATTGCTTACAATCGAATTTTTGTCCTGACCAGAATTCAATCATAAACGATACCATACAGTCTAAACATTCAGTTGATTGGAACTGTATGACGATCGGATGTTGCGAAGGCTTACGACTCCCGCAGAGGGATTTGACAGGAGAAAATGTTACCTCTCTGACAGAATTAAAGATAGGATAGCTCAAACTTTTGATGTTTATTTTCACTATTTTTGTTCTATATATGTCAATTGGAAGTTCTTTTTGTACATTCCAAAGTATGTTGAAAACACCTAATATTTACTATCTCAACACGGCATCTATATAACATAAATATGTATACATGGCAATGTAATTGTTTACAATTGAATTCTTGTCCTGGCCAGAAGTCAATCATAAACGATAACATACAGTCTAAGCATGTCCAGAATGCGCTAACAAACGATGTACATCAACATGCTTTTAGTAGTCGAGTAAGAAACTGTGGTTGATATAAAAAAACCAACAACTACTGAACAAGCAATAACTTTCCGAGACGCTTATTATTCAATGTGCATTGTATCGGAAGATTACAGCCCTAATTGGTTGGTTGGAATTCATTCAAACAAACTGCCAATCAGGCACGGAGTAGCTCTAGTTTTAGACTCAGTAAATTTTAATAAAATAATGACAATCTACCAATCAGATGTAACTTTCCGAGAGGCTGCACAGTACCAGAAAAAAATCATCAAAAGATAAATCTAGATTTTGTAATCAATGTCAATAAGTTTCAATCTACCTCTGGATAGAGGGTTACGGGACGAGGTCAACACGAAGTGTCCGCCATGATGGCCCCATCCCGTCTCCATGCTAAAGATATTTACAGCTTAGTCCGACTCTGCGGCGTAGCTGACCTTAGCCAACTGTAGCAGTCGTCTACGAGAAGACGGTTATTGTCAACTGTCACGGTTGAAGATTCATATTCTCCTGAAGCGTATAATTATTTGAATCATACAGAGCTATTTTGCTCTCTGTCGAGCTTGTCACCGCTTTATCAATGGTATCCTCATTTGCCCAAAGATCCACAGCTAGTCGGTTATGAATTTTGCAGAAGATGGGGTCAGAAGCTGTCGGTCAATTAGGGAGCGGAAACAATTGGAATGTTTACACTGGAGACGAAACCTCTGCCGGCACAAGGCTAAACGACGCAGAGATGGCCGCCACTTAAGTTGGCTCGACCTCGAGGGCAATGATTGTCAATCTCGATGATTTCAATGGTCCCTGTAAACAATTGGCGTGACTATAACTTCCGCTTCACTTCAACTTCCAAGTTTATTTGACTGAAGGTGAATGATCGAACTCATGGATATCTTGATGAATAAAACTCTACGTGCGTACCTTGCACGTCCGGTCGTTTGCAATATTTAAACGGTATATGGCCATCCTGCCTTAAGTTTGAGGAAACGGATTATTAACTGAACAGAAATCTCCAGTTCACCGTTCGCGATAATTCGTCCTTCACTTTTACGGTGAAGTCGCCAAACCACTTGCGAATATAGGATTGTATTTTAGCACGTTTCCAGGCTTCTGGTAAGGAAAAAAAAGTGCTGTTCCGATAATATGGTTTTCAAAAACAGGGTAGGTAGGTCGGCAGGAATTTTTTTCCCAAAATATTTTTATTTCTAAACATGCATTTTTCAGGGGTTCAGGGCAGTCAAACACTGGCCACAACATTTTCAGAAAAATGTATAAATGTGATTATACATATAAAAGTAAAAAAACCCATAAAAGACATCCTCGTTCAAGCAAAAATCAAATGCCAAATAACGAACACGTGATTTTACAGTTTTTTTTCTTTCTTTTTTTACTTCCGTGTTTACGTAGCTCTAAAAAGTTTAAAGTCGGCAGGTAACAAATAGGGTAGGTTATCGGAGCAGCACACTTTTTTTGTTCGGCCTAAAATAAGAAACATTATTACATGCCTCATATATCGAACGTCGCGCGCTCCATAGAATTCAATGGTAACTCGCTGATGACGTCGCGGGCCGCATAGTCATCACTGGACTGAAAGTGAACCGGAACTATTTTTTTAACTCGACAACTTTTGGATGTAAAAGTCTTGAAATTTCATGTTTTGCGGAGAAAATCCGGGTTTTGGAAAAAACAAAATATATTAATAAACCGCATAACAGTAGTTTAAATATATCAGTGCGCCATTCGATGATGAAAATCGTTCTATTTTAACCGTTTTTCGTCGAAGGAGGAAATAAAGCATTTGACTATAATTTGCCCATAAACGTAATATTTTTGGTGCAAACTGAGTACGAGAGGCATGTAATAAAAACATTATAGCCAAAACAAGGGACTATGTACCCTCGGGGCAGGAGACCATTTGCCCTCCTTACGTCGGGTAAATGGTCACCTACCCTCGGGTACACAGTCCCATGTTTGGGCTATATATGTATAATGCAATATGATAGAGGAGATGCGGCATCGACCTCTGCACTTATGTCTGTATTCACTTTGGA
The DNA here is from genome assembly GCA_001465055.1 of Ptychodera flava. Classification (NCBI taxonomy): domain Eukaryota; kingdom Metazoa; phylum Hemichordata; class Enteropneusta; family Ptychoderidae; genus Ptychodera; species Ptychodera flava. The sequence continues at coordinate 27,044 of LD346202.1, forward strand.
CACTTGAAGGAGTACACCCATTAACTCTACGTGCAACTACATCCTGTATCAACCCATGATGAGTTTGGTAAGTATGTAGAAGGCGCTAATTGTATCAGCAATTTGGTTGTATCCATTATTGATTTCAGTCTCATTCGAGGGCAGTAATTCCTTGACGTAGTAAACCTCTCGTTCTACGTGTATGCCTGACTAGTGCACACTCTGTAACCCAAATTGCCTTTTATAGAATTTCAGAACCTTTGAAGACATTTCCTTTCTGTTTAATCTCATGTGCAAGCAGTACTTTCTTTTAAGCTAGAATGCCCCTCGGGAGCAGATATTCGGACTCTGAATTTGTACAATTGCTTTCTGATCTACCGCTTGTGGGGGTTCATTTTGAAGGTCGTGGAGTGAGTAAAATTTTCACCGTCTAAGTTTTGCGGAAATGAAAATTTAATTTTGTCTTCATAGAGTTTTTTGAATTATTAATATAGGTAAATTTACATCTCTAGTACCCCTGATATATATCCTAGCTTTATAAAGAGAAAGGTTGAAATTTTCGTCGATGAGTAAGATTTTGAGCAAAAGTTTTAAGTCTTACAATTTCGAGACGTTTACTACCTTACGTGAGACTGAGCCTCAGGGACAGCTATTCAAACTCTCGAATTTTACCAAACCTTTTCTGATCTATCATTTGTGGGAACTCATTTTGAGGCTCTTTGAATATGTAAATTTTTTGTTGCCTTAGTTTTGTGAAAATTAAAAAAGTGCCCATAGAGTTAAGGCAATTATGGCGGCCATTTTGAATTCCAAATGTCGGTAAATATAAGGTTATACGTTTCTCTTGTGTCAAAATTTACTTTTTGACCCCTAAATTTTCTCATTAGTTTGTCAAGAGAATGGTTGAACGCTTCCTTGAGTAAAATTTGAGAAAATTTGAAGTATTTCAATTGCGAGGCGCGTACTGCCGTTTGTGTATCATGTCACGATGTCAGGAAGCACATGATCGCAGTGACCCGGATGTATCTCGATTCATGCATACATCACAAGAGTTGGCAAGTCGACGCAGTTCCGTGCGCAAACATAGACATTAATCAAACTTGGTGATTGCTTCTACCTAAACTTGCCGTGACTCTGTGAAAACGCTCGGCATAATTGTCACATCTCTCCGACCATCAAGAAAGCATGCAGATGAGACTTTTTAGAGAATCATTCATTGCGGAAAAAACAGAAAAGTATATTGACATCTTTGAATACGGGCTAAAGTTCTGTGTTATGGGGCAAATATAAATAAACAAGGGCTGAGTAATGCTTTATCTATATGTTCAAATATTCATTTATCATGTATTAATATTTATTTACTTATATATTGATAGGGATAGGGGATAAATAATGCAACCATTCAGGCGAAATGAGGCACAATACAAAATTGTCACTGAACGATACATTGTAAAGTAAAGGGATTGACCTCTTAGAACGACTGGTTCAACGCCATGTTGCTTAATTAACGCTTCACTTTTAGTCAATCAAGTTTGTCTTGTTTTGAATATTGCAGACTTAGTTTAACAGCGCCATTCCCTTACGTTTAGCCCGGTTACCAAGTAACCGTGTGAGCAAGGTCACTGCACCTGTCGGGGACAACTAAGGCTCCACCCTGTTCACCCGAAGAGTTCCTGCATAAACGTGATGAAATTTCAATCATAAGCTAAATTTAGTGTTATTGCTATTGAATATTTGATTTCAAAGCCAAGCTTGTGCGTGACGTTGCCCGCTACACGTGTCTCCAATGATCAATGTTTTCGACGTTAGCATTTTTCTTCAAATGAAAATTTAATGATACTTTTGTCATATCGGTACATGACCTTTACTGCAGACGAATGGAAAACTTTTAGCTTGTTTTATTCATACTCACATGTTTTTAGTCGCGTACTTTTTTTTGGAGCAAATTTGCGGGTACAACGTTTTCCTTAATACTTTGATGTTTAGAAACGGAGTTCTAATTGGTAAATTGTACCAGGCATCTCCATACGGAAAACGCGATATACTGCTCTTATTTTGTATAGCGGATCCTTCAAGGCGGTTCTTTCGCCTCCTTAGGCATCCTAATATATATTAGCAACCATCGGCAATGACAATGAGCGCTTCACTGTGTTGTGATGCCACGTTAAGAGCATTTCACGGTTGTTTCGGCATACACTACTTACGCGAAAAGCACATCGACCTACAATCGGAAAGTATCGCATTAAATTTAATAGGATCCACCGATAAAACGGGAAATCAGCGGAGTCGAGAGAAATGTATCCCCCCTATTTTTATCCATGGACCCTGAGAACTGCCTGTAGCGCGGAATGGACACCGCAAATTGCGTTTTTTCATCAATCTTGAAAGATCTAAGCGGACAAACCATTCTCAATACCCCAGTTTTTCTAACGCTCTCACGCGACACACAATCTTTCGAAGTTCAGCCACTAATTGTGCTTGTCAACATTCTCTTGCAATTGAATTCGAAGGAAAAGAATTCTCGCCATCGATAAGTGTTCAGTGCAAATTAAGCCTACATTTGACTTGTGCAGGTCTGGTGCTTCTTTTCTATCGAGTGTTTTTTTTTTCCAAAAGAAGAGAATAATGTTACATTTCCACGGACCATGTTCAATTTCTGTAAGCACGTGTTACCTTGTCAAGTGCCGGACTCTTTTTTCATACACACATTCTAGAATGTTAGAAGTTAACCACTACAGACGTATCGCGTGAAAGGCGTCCGCTTTCCACCTCTTTCTGTGCCTTTGGAAGGTTCACTATATCTTTTAATGATGTCACGCATTCTTAAAGTCGTCTGTTAGCTTTTCAACACACTTGACGACATGAAAAAAGACAGGCTTTTGACGTGCCAATATCCGGAAAACGGATTTAGTAATATTCAAGTCTGGTAGTTAAGGTGACGTGATAGCTTGAATGATAAATAGAATAAGGGAGGGAATTTGTTGTAGAGCGCCCGGAACGTGTATATCATCATCATCATCATCATCATCATCATCATCATCATCATCATCATCATCATCACAATAACAGCATCAAAATTGACAACAAAAAACAGCAATAACAGCAGCAACAACAACAACAACAACATCGACAATGACAACAAAAACAACAACAACAACAACAACAACAACAACAACAATAATAATAATAATAATAATAATTGCTCATCATTGCTCTTAATTTCTTTGGTGCATCAACTGAGATGGTAGAATATTAATTTCATTATCTACATATTTATCTCAAATTAGAATTATTTGTTCATGAATTGCACCCACGCATGTATGTTCAAGCGTAGGTCGTGGAAACATTGCCTTTACCCTAGTTTTAAGCATTAAAATCCAATCCACGCCAGCATCAGTCTTACAAGACAAGCTCGTCTTGCCGAAAGTCGAGATACCTTCTTCTTACCAGGGTTAAGGTGTAATCCTATTTCTCTTCTGAATGCTATCAAATGTGATTTACTGAAGGCAGCTACTGCAAAGGGGATTATTTTATTCATATGGGAGGTTTCCTATTTGCTCTCAAGACAAACTCGACCTCGGCAATAGTGTGACCTTTACGATTAAAGCATTGATAAGTAGGGCAACTATTGTCCTCTCCGGTTACAGTCTTTAAATGGTTTGCAAACAGTCCCTCTGGCTCCACCTCGGACTGTGGTTTGCATGATTCGTCTTGGAATTGAAATTGCTCGTTTCGAAGTCGAAGACAACGGCACCCGAGGTACAAGTATGTTTGCATAAGGTATCGTACAGAAAAAAACATAGCAATTTGCTTCCGTTTAGATTACTAATGTTAACTTTTCCTCAGTATCGCAAGATGTTGTCAGCATTTATTTCCCGGAATTCAAGAAGATGGCATAGCTATCTTTGAAGCACGGACGATATTGGCACATTTTCAACGATCATCGTCCGACCAGTGTTCGTTTAAGGTAGTATGCGCCTCGACAATGAAAGACTTAAACTTTTGCTCAAAGTTTCCTGAAGGAATCTTTCAACCATTCTCTTTCAAAATCAAGAATAAAAATCGGGGTCACAGTGAAAATTTTGGTACTAGACAAACAAATAACCCAAGATTTACCGACATTTAAAATTCTAAAATTCTAAAATTCTAAACTTTATGGAGAAAAATAAAATTTCCGAATTTCGAAAAACTAAGCCTTTGTTAAGTTTTCTTACACCAAGAGCTTTAAAATGAACCCTCACAAGTGATATATCAGAAGAGAATCGTAAAAATTTGAGAGTCCGAATATCTGTCCCCGAGGCGCGTTCTACCTTAATCCACCTCGACCAATCAGAGATCAATTCGTTGACGGCTGAGCAGCAACAACCCGGTGTTAAGCCATTTTTAGAATTTAATCAACGTTCTTGTGAAACTCATTATTGTCGTATTCACTATTTATTTTATGAAAATGTACTTGTAAGGCCTAGCGTAACATTTCCCGGACAGCCAAGTCGTTGGATGACATCTTTGCGACTCTTCGCTGAAAATCTAATCTTAGACCCAGGTAAGGCCGATGGTGGCAAAGTTTGGGTCGAGAATTTGAAAGGAGGCAGTGGTTTTGGCGCAAGCTGGTTCGGACCTCAGAACTTAACATAATTCTCTCTAAGCGCCATCTTGGCACGATGTTTCAAAACTATTTTTAGTAGGAACAGCAGAAAAGTGAGACATACGATTAGATAAATCAGTAAAAACCCAGACAGGGGTGATAAAAAAGACCCAGAGATTTCTCTATTGAAAGAAATCGTTGTTTTATCAACATGAGATTACTTTTTAAGTGCCACTTAACCGATCAGCTGACAAGATTAGACACCTCGCTTTATCCTTTATCGAGGTGTTAGCTGTTATCGTGGATGGATAACAAAACGTAAGAACAAGGTCGCCGAGATAACACGAAATGCACTCTGGGCAATATTCAATGTCAGCATAATTCATTTGCAGAATGCAACAGAGTTTACCCGCCATCACCTCGCTGAAACAATGTGTCTGATGGTGATAGATCCAAACTTGACTGTTAATCTTAAATGTAGCAATCTAAATGAAAGTTTTCCACACGTAGATTTCTATACATTAGGGTCCAACCATGGATCTATTTTTTACATCCATGGTCCAACTGTCACCATCTATTAACACCTTTAACATCGAGGATGTGAAGGATAAGAGCTGGGTCCATCTCATGCAAGTAACATCCTTAATCAATTTGGAACATTCGTCGGGCTTTCAACGAATCTCTTCTTATCTAATGCCCTTCGCACATCAGACACTCAGAACATCTATTACCGTATGTATGTATGTATGTATGTATGTATGTATGTATGTATGTATGTATGTATGTATGTATGTATGTATGTATGTATGTATGTATGTATGTATGTATGTATGCATGTATGTATGTATGTATGTATGTATGTACGTACGTACGCACGCACGCACGCACGCACGCACGCACGTACGTACGTACGTACGTATGTATGTATGTATGTATGCATGCATGCATGTATGTATGTATGTAAGTACGTACATACGTACGTACGTACGTACATACGTATGTATGTATGTATGTATGTATGTGTGTCTATATATGTATGTATGTATGTATGTATGTATGTATCTATGTATGTATTTATGTATCTATGTAGTTATGTATCCATGTACTCAATTCAATATTTGACTCACGAAATAAAATCAGAATGGTGTCTAATTGTTTCGTCTTGCAATGCATTGATAAGGTAACCTCGGGTAATGTACCATGAGAAGTTCTTTAAATGTTCGGCCTTGCAAATATCGATATTTTTACGGACCCTTCGGAAATGGCCTGGTCCCAAGGTTAATGCATATGCATGTTGATTTTATCATCGGATTGAACAGAACGCCTCACGGTCACTGCACACATCAGCTGACAGTCATGCTATGCTGTCTAGATAAACCACTTCAGTCTCGTCGACCACAGACGATTGTCTGTGCTTTGACACATTTGGAAATTGATCAGTTTGTACCAGCATGTCGAGTCTGTTCAATTCTGGCATCGTAGCATTTAAAATCAAAGATAAACAACGATTAAAACTATAAGGTTGTAATGAAAAGTCGCTGTCTTATGAAATGTTTGAATTTGAATGGTCATCCAAATACAAAAGTGAAAACATGGGAAAAAACATAATTCTGTAGTTTCCTTGGCGGGAAATGAGAGGCCTAAAGTAGCAGACTAAAGATTTTTCCGTAATCCTTTCTGAAAGTAAAATCTCTCGGTGAAAATCGATCGTATCATTTGTTACACAACAATGCTCACTACATCTCCTCGTATGCTGTTTGCTTGTATTTCTGGGCCAGAGAGGCGGTAGACAAAAATTGTACACTTCGCGCCTTAATTAAAAAGGCCAATCGCTGATATAAGACTCCTGGGAGAGTGTTGAAATTCAAGGTATTATATCAGTTTTACCAACAAAATCACTGTGTGAAAACCAATATTACTTTTGACAAATGAATTCAAGTTCGAACTAAAATTCACATGTCATCACCGACACTGAACATTGCACCCCTCAGGTTGTACTGACAAGTTGAAAACAAGGAACTTTCATGTATGTTTGAAGTGGAACAAGAATCTTTTTTTACAGATAAAACACAAATACAGAAAAAAAAAACATCAAAGTATATAGCCGATGTAGCTTAAAGTTTAATGTAAAGAAAAAGTAGCTCGAATTCATTGCACGAGCATTGAATAGATCTAACTTCTCCAAGATGTATCCGAGATATTGCATAATTATGTGTTCTAAGAATTGTACCCTAGTTACAAGATTTTGAAATATATACAGCTGTTAGATTACTGGTAATTAAATTACAGGGCGAGTTTCTTGTTTCATATAGAAAGTAATATTGTTGCTTCAATACCAGAGATATCAATTCTACTTGATTAACTCTTGAAGGATCAGGCTAAAATCGGTATTGAGTGTTTGTTGTAGTGTATTTAAAGGGAGGGGGTGATTTCGTCTGCGACTGGGTATATCTAAAATTATGCATTGAAACTGCACTGGTGACCGCGGCCGAAACAGTTTCATACTGACAAAGGGACGAAACCAACGTTTATTTGACAAATTCTTGCATTGATTGGAAAGCTACAATACTGGTGAACTATGAACATCCATCAAATGCTGAATTTGCTTCAC
>LD346202.1:45836-57051 GCA_001465055.1 Ptychodera flava
ATACATACATACATACACACACATACATACATACATACATACATACATACATACATACATACATACATACATACATACATACATACATACATACATACATACATACTTGGTCATTACTCTCTTGAAATGGTTCATTATGAAATTGAGGCGCTAAAAATTAGCCTCGTTTTATAGATCACACAAACTTCAAATACTCAACTAAAATTTCTATTTGAAGTATCACCTAAATAACTATATGAGTGTTTCCTAAAGAATAATAATTAGGTGGTAAGTGAAAAGGTTCACGAATCCAAGAAATTCACTGATGATTTTAAGAGAGAATTATATCTTTTGAAGATTTGAATTTCTGTGGTGGCTTCGTTATAACTCAAAGCTCGTAACACCGTTGAAGACATCAGTATTTAGCATTAATATGGCAACATACATGAGTGAGTCGTCATAGCGACTAGAATTAACCCCCGAGGACATCCCGTCTGTTCGCCGGTGACTACCGAATCGCTTTTACAACTTAGGAATTAGACGTTGCAACACTCAGTTTATTGCAAAGCAACCATCTGCCCTTTGACCCGGTCCCAAAACGCCATCTGCGATAAACAGAATATGGCGCACCAAGCTAAAAATGCACGCATGAAATCGTCGAACATGGACTGTAATTATTTAGATATCGGGCTTTATTTGGGATTATTTTGTCCTACACTGTAATGAACGAATAGTAAATACATACACACTATTAACACAGCCTGGCGAAAACTGTAGAACTCACGTCCCGTTTAGGGGCAAACGATATATAATATTGTTTAGTATTTTTTACACATTTGGCATACGTATTTTAGTTCCAGTTTTCAGTATTTAGCAAACAGTAGTACTAGGCCGCAAGTAACACGGTAAAATTAGTATTATTTGCAAACCATGGATTTAGATGACTTTCACTGCTTGTGATCGTTTATGAACAATTCCGTCAACTTTGAATTACATGTACGTTGTGGGTTTCGCTCATTTAGTTTTCGCTGAGTCATCACAGTCAGAAGTCGATTATTTTTAGAGGAAAATAATAAAAATATATTGCAGCATGGGTACACCTACCAATACGTCAAGCAAGTATACCGTTAAAACATCATTTTACATTATTTTTCTTTTTTTAATGGAACTTTAATGTTAAACACTTAGCAAAAGCTCAATGAGCGAAACTCAAAAATACATGAGCATGCAGGTGTTGTGTATAATCCCTACAAAGCAATAGGCCTGGTATGTAAAGAATGGTGCATTACTACTTCTATACATATAACTTGTACTCACTTTGTCTTACGTGAAATTAATTCATTATTTTCACATATACTTACGGGCTAGTAAATTTCATAAGTAAATAATTTAATATATTGTTAATTATTTGCAAACAAGTGGTTAATTATTAAGTTAGGCCGATAAAATGCAAGAGAGCTTTAATTTTTTCATATAATACTAAGGGACGGATTTTAAACAAATAAAATATGTGCATTATTTCATTTCTTTATGCAAAGATTTGTATATTTCTTAATTTGTATATAAGTAGAGTGTATGGAATATATACCAAGAAATTATTCAAATTTTTATTCATAAAAAAGTTTGATATAGCTTAAAACTTACTAAATAATGAATTTCTAACATAACACGGCACCTCATAATGATACTTACGTCCTTCATGAAAACAAGATTCCAGGTTTGATGAATTGTGAAATGTTATTTAGCACTAAACCAAAAATGAAGTGGATCGTGTCACCAACTTATAGTTCAATTGTTGTGGTCGTGAAAAATCTTTGTCGGCCCTGGCCCCCTGACTCTATGCATCTGCCGCTGTTTTCTAATATGAGTTTGTCTGTCTGCTTTACTGCCTCCTAGTTCAATCGGCATATTTTTGTTTGCGGCGTTGCGGCTTCCTCTTTAGTGCGCCACGGCTAAAAAGAGACACAAGATCACAATTCAGGCTTCAAGGCGTCCGCGGTTAGCTGGTACCATATCCATTCTAGTACAGCTCACCAGCAAAACCCTACAGTTCAGTCATTTAAAGTTTGCTCCCGGACACACAACCAATTTAGCTAATATATGATTTCCTGAGGATGACCGTACGCATGCCGCGATGCTAACAGACACTGTTGCCATGACAACGGAAAATCCAAAAGGTATACGGACCACACCAGAACATAAAGAGGAAATTCACTCGCACCGTTTTCGTGTTCCGTGAGAATTTCTGTGGATTGTAAGCGTAAGTGGCATTTCTCTGAATTCCTGAGCCGGAGGGAATATGAGCCGTTATAAACAAACACAAGGGAATTGACGTCACACTTCCAATTATCCTAAATCAGCCGGACAAGTGTCAGTCGCATTTTGACACTATTAAGTCTCACCTTCTCGGAAAGCACTACTTGGGCAAGTTTTCTTGTTTGTGATGTTGTGTTCAAATTTCACAGCCGAGAGAAGTCGCTAGTCGCAGCGGGTACAATTACGACTGTGACCCTTGCCTAGCAACGAGGTCGGAAAAGCGATAATATTTCTATATACTATGATGCGCACGTATCTATGAAATCGGTAATTCGGCCTTTTCGGGGCAGGTAATGAGACAGGACATTTCTGTGCGGTGGATGGATCGAAGGATTGATGAATAATACTATTATGGGTGGATGAATAAATGGTAGACAGGTATATAAGTGGGTCGATAGGTCTGTGTAAGGATATCGACAACTAATTACTTTGAAGATTGATAGCTGGCCCCTTAGTTTGCATGATGTCTGACAGATGGCTGGGTCGCTCGAACTTTGGAGGGTATGGCGCACATAGGCAGATTGCAGCTGAGGAGATATCGCCCGACAGACAGACAGACAGACAGACGGCGCGATTTTTCTAAGCATGTTTGCACATCTCGGTTGTTGCGTAGAAACTGTAATTGCTCATCGATGCATAAGATCGCTCTAAAATTAGCAGTCAGATAATGCATTGAACAGTTCCATCTGTCACTAAAGAAGTATCTTCCCATCGTGTCTTTACGGCTGTAGAGGGCGCTGGTTAAGTGCCTGTTCAGAACTGATACTGCTGCATCATTTTTGAATATCCATATGTGAAAGTGAAAGATATGAGGGAAATTGTATATCATACATTATAAGGGAACGGAATCGTAAAAGCATTATCGTAATAAAAGGTAGCCATAGCAAGAAACGACAATTATAATAATCTAATGTCTGATTTTATTCGTTGATCACTTTTACCTTAAATACAAAAACTGATACATAACAGGTTCTGCTGCTCATGACGGAATGAAGGTGACTTCTCTCTCGGTGCAACTTGAATATAATATGATTTGTGCGAATGGATGAACACCATATATTCTTTTGAATAAGATAATAAGCATATTTTCCGACTTTTTTAATGGTAACGAACAAACAAAAAGCAGCATCAAAAGTGTCAAAACGCAGCAGATTGACTCCATGGCGCTCACAATAATTCGAATGTGTGATATTCATGATCAATATCTTACTAAACAGATGGAAAAACGTTTTGTGGAATCCCTTGGCCCTTTGCCCCGAGTCCCTCCCAAAGCTATGTGGGGTGAGAGCTGCAATATGTATATGGAGCAATCGAACGCCACACAAGAAGAGAATAATATCGACTTTCTGTCAAATATAACTACAGCTGAGGTTGGCATGGGTGGTCTTAACATTAACATTTTTACCGTCCTCTCATAGCCGTCTTTGTCGCGACGTTCCAGTCAACGATGAAAGAAAATACAATCAATAAACTTACATGAGTAATTGCTTATGCAATGTGAGAGATTCTTGTATTTGATACATTTACATTATATTGACTCTCGTAATATCACCTGCCACCCTGCAAAGGCAGTGAAATCTATATTGAGCCAAAAACCTATTTTCACTGACTTTGGCATGTCTCATATATAAGAGTGTCATGTAAAATGTGCTCAGCTTTGCAGTTTGAGCCCCCTTAAAATCTGCCAAAATATGGTGTTTGTTTGTGTGTGTGTGTGTGTGTGTTTGTTTGTTTGTTTGTGTGTGTAAATCAACAAAGGTATGTTCCATTCAACTTAATGTCTGTATAACAACTGAAACTGAAAGCAAAGAGTCATTTCTGATCGATGTCCAGGCTGCATTGGCAGAAGCGAAAGCTGGCTATCTGAGGGCGCACTTTATCCTGGCGTAGAAGTCAGGCAGTTCAGAGGAGGTAAAGAGATGATTGAGCTGAAGGTATAGATACTCTCATTGACACATAACGTTCTATTCTTTATTTAAAGCGCAGTGGTCGTCGCGCTGCGCATCCTCCTGAGGGGGTCCCCCTCTGTTGTAAACAAATCCAAGAACGCCGCACATGTTACGGGTTGATTGCAATGTTTGCGATATTGCCACTTGTTAAAATGGCGGCTGATCTGTCACAAGCATACCAACTATCCAAATGTAACACGCAATAAAAGGTCAATTAATCTAAGTTAAATATCTGCTGAATATTGAACAATGATTGCACGCTGGATTGAGATCACATTTGCTCATGATTTTCTTGAATCAGTTGAATGGGGCTCGGCTACTGTAACATCGCTCGAGCCATAGAGCTAGACGTACGCATGTGTACGCTAACAGACTATCAACGACCGGTCTCTAGTTTTCGACATCGCTAGCAAGGACGAGAGCTTTCATTTCAAGAGGCCCGACAGGAGTACAAAGACAACAATCTAAACTACAGAAATCTACAGCTCGCAGAGCAATGCCCGCTGCAGCAAGAAGCATCTCTGCATCTGTTCCGTTCCGTGGTCTGTATGAACGTCCGTGTCAAACCGGGTATATGACGCGCTACACTCGGCTGTGGAGAATCCAACTCAACTACAAAGTTTACCCCGTTTGGGGGTGCTAACGAGAATTCCGAGTACAGGTATCAAGTCAAGCGAAGGACCTTTCATAGGTCTTCTTGTTGTGTGGGGGTTATCTCACTTGAAAGAGTATTCAGACCTACCCGGCAATCAGGAGGTACAACAACGAAGTTTGCCCAGCACCGGTAGGCCTACACCAGCTAGCGGTTGGATCACTGCCATGACCGTGCACAGGACCGGGGCACAGGATCTCTCGATACGTCTATGCACGGTGTAGCCGTGCAATTTCCCTGCCAAATGCCGCGAAAACCCGCTCGTTTTGTTTATTGTTTCCTGTCATTTTACTATTTCTTACCACGTAATACTAGGAGAAGTAAGACATGGTGATCAACAGTTGGTTGTGGGCCAAGTCGTAGCGGGCCGGTACGTTGTGGGACCGGATTCTCTATATCCGTGTACTCAACGCGGTGACCGTCTCCCAACAACATCTCCCGTGTCCTGCTCTGGCTTGCCGATCATGGTCTTGAGTGTAATTTTTGTGTTAGGCATTGTGCTTGTTGCTGGTCTACATATGTAGGCAATGTTGATCATTTTAGTTATGTATTTTCACTGTACTGTACATAGCATTGTGTACAACCAGCGTGATCGCGCGATCAAAGCTTTTTGTTCACTGTGTCTGCGTGCAGTAAACTCAGCGACATAATGTGCTGAGTGTAGTGTCCCAATGTTCGTAGCTCTACACGAGTTTATAGATAGAAATACACCACTGAAGTTCGTTTCCGATCTTAATATTTTACTATTGCATGATGTTGAGTCTTACAAAGGCCTTAACAAAGTGGGGGACTGCTCCCATCTCACTCCTATTGAAGTTGAGAAGACTTATGTTTACAAAAATGTATGTTTATCAACAAAAAAATCACGCACGCGCAGCGCGACGACCACTGCGCTTTAATTATCCCCCTTAAAAACTTGATGCTTTAAGAAAATGATAACAAGATTCAAATTGGTCGAAAAAATTTGTTCTTTTATGTTCTTGTTTCATAATGACCTTCATGGAGACCCTGGTAGAGCTCGTGACGCATATGAAGACGTTCGAGTGATATACAGCAAGTCCGCCCTCAAGCCTGTGAGACAGAGTTCTCAAAGCAAATTCTTCAGATCATTTCAGAAGTTCTGTGGTAGATATGAAGATGTAATGTCGAAATATTCCGCGTCTGTTTCTCACGGAAGTGAAAGAAAGAAGTTGATAATTTACTGGTCAAGGGCATAACACTCCTGTACATCTCAATTTTCAAGTCTGATAGTCCTTATTAAGAAACCTTCCAGAGAATACCGATTATTGTCGATTACAGGAAAGTGAACGCCTATAGTAAGCCCGATACCTTCCTCATCCCTAACTGAATAAATCCATTGAAATCCACTGATGTCTTGTTTCTAGCACATTGCAATAGCGCTGTTCATGTTTACAGGTTTGTTACTCAGTATAGCTGCCGCGCGCATCATCGGATAATGCTGCTTGAAATGCAGACAAATTTTACCAAAGTTGCATTCGTGAATGTTTTTGCAGCTTGTACTCTGAGTCGTGAATATGTCTTTAACTATTTATTGTTACACTAGCAGTCGCCTACTAAAATGCATTTCGTCATTCTTGCATACGTAATTTTCAAAAGCATAATCTAAAAATGCGGACAAATGTTTATTTTGCATATGAATGAAAGAACAAGGACGTCAATTGTGAACAGCCCTATTGATGAGCATGACTCACATAAGACAGCCTTTGTCTTTCATGATGTTTTGTACGACTTTAACAGGCCTTCTTCAGGGCATGAAGAATTCAGGAAATTCTTTTAAGCGTACTATGCAGTTTATTTTTCGGAATGTGTTATTGCGGTACGTGTCGGTGTATATCGATGATTTTATTATTTTTTCACGATCGTTTGAGGAACATGTGCGACATCTTGTTGCGATTTTGATTTGCTTTCTCGAGCTGGGATTGAAACTTCGTCCTTAGAATATAATCTCTGATGTGTAGTACAGAGTCTACTTAGGTTCCACTTTAGATGGTGACTGACCACGTCATGTTTCAGTAATTTGCAAGAAACTGACAATTAATCTATTATCGATATTCGGTAAATTCTAATATTTCAGATCTTTTTCATCTTCTTTTTTTAAATTAATGAAATTAATCCTCTGCTCAGAGATATGCTCAATTAATTCTCTGTATCGACTAAATTGAAGGCATTTATGATACACAACTTCTTGCCTTTTGAAAAATATTGAAAGTCCGGTGATTATTTTCCACCATCGACAGGACGATTTACATCGTAGTGGAATGGTTATATGTATATTTGATTTTGGACATATGATTTCAATTCGAGCCAGTCGTCCTTCTTAAAACAACGATAATGTCCATGCTACAGGTATGTCGGATTTGTTAAAAAGGACATCGTGTATTCGGAACGCGCGACTAGACTGCAATTCGTCCCAACAAATTTCTGTGTCGTCTGTGACATTCCCTTATAAGATGGACTCATCTTAGAATAATCAATAGGCGAGATCTTCACATAGTTGAAGATGGCCTGGCATTATTAAATAAAGTCATAATGGTACATATTTCAGACTATAGTTATTATGTGGAATCATGACATCAAAAGTACCCCTCTACCGTTTGTCGTATCATACTGCAAGAGGAATATGTCATATGTGTGATATTTTTATCTTGAGCATTTAACTTCAAGATTTTAAAAAAATATCCATTTGTTTCGTTCACATGGTTGGACACAGAACGGTCATTACTGTAGAGTGTTGTATACAGCTTGTAATGCCATAATTTGTATTACACACGTTAAACTTCCTCTTGAACGAGTCTTGACCTATAGTGTATAAAAAGGGCACTACGAAAGAGTAAGGTGAATGCTTTGAAGTTTTTTCACCCCTATTTGAGTGCAAATTCAGTAACATATTCTTTGAACTCGTGGCAACTTGTTCCTCGAATACGAAACTCTAAACTTTGCTCTGATTTTGCCATTTATAGTTGTCTTTTATAATATTCAGGGAAAACACAGCCACATCAGGCATCATTTTGGATTGGAGAAGCAAATTACATTAAATTTTACTTAGTTTTGGAACGACTGCTGCTGTCTGTGTTGACTCCATGAGGAAAATTAAAGATTTGTTTTTCAAGAAAAACAGACCATCAAAACTGAATTTTGCTTGCAGGTTTAAGAATCGACGAACGCATCTCCTGGATCATAACCGAGTTTTGATACTTGTAGTGAGTTCAAAAATATATCCCAAATTCGCTTTTGCCTAAAAACTGCATTCCACGCGTATAAACAAAATCTGCGTCCAAATTCAACAACTTGCTGAGGCCATTTAAAGAAAATTCTTTGTTTGCCATCCTTAGATTTCTGAAAAACCTACCAGCCAGCCAGGCAAAAAAAAAGACAAAAAACTCAAGTGTAATAACAGAAGCACATTTTTTATTTGGTTTCAGGAAAAATAATGTTTTTATTTGTAATAGTGTTAACATTGTGTTTGTTTTCTTACTTTTCTCTGAAAACCTACCAGCATGCGGACGGCAAACAAAGAATTTTATTTGAAGCGCCTGATCTGGTAAGCTTATTTACTCAATTTCATTAATTGCAAAAAAATAAAGCAGTTCAGACAGGATATAGTTCACCACAGTGCATATAAAGGTACGGTGATTTCACTTTCTGTATCAAAGATTTTTACGAGTAGCAGCAAAGGGAATTCTCGGTGTAATTACCGTTCACCGCTGACATGTCCCATTAGTTCTGGCAATTAAACTCACGTCCCATGTCAAGTTTTATGTCGAGATTTTATATTTTGTCGTTTCACAGATTTGAAGTTGGATTATTTGCTTTCAAAGCCTGTTTGTTATTTACCCAAGCTTGGTAGCCTCAGCGACCATATCAAACGTGCCAATAAAATTGACCAGAGAACTTTTCATTGCTTTACACCTTTATTTGAAATACAGAGAGTCAATGATAATGACGAGTGTTAATACCAGACTGTCTCAAAGGCATGCCATTCAATAAGGAGTAATGTCAACTAAAGGTGACCACTGGAAGAGGAGAAATCTTCATATTCGTCTTTTACTCTTCTCATTCGATCACAGTTCTGAATTAAGAAAACATGATTAATACTATAAGACGGTCGACAGCCGCTTTTGCCATGTAGGCCTTTGACGGTCAGTCCAGTTCGATATGTGTCGCTTGACAGGAGCCCTGATCCACACGGAATGTCACCATAATATGTATAACGCATTTTATACAGCGCATTAAGTATACACGACTAGCAATCTTAACGCAGGCGTGGAAAAGCCTAATCTGTACGATTCAGCTTATCTATTTTAGTTTTAATTTACGAGATCACGTCATCCATTACAAATACACAGTAACATGCAGTTCATCCGTTTACATCACGTATTTATCTTTCATGTCGACTGGTTTGTAGTTATGCATACGCCACGTCAACGCTAAATGGTGAAAATACGTATAGCAGGCAACCGTACTGTCCATTATAGAAAGTATGAATTTACTCACTTCTGTAATCGCAGCAAGAGTCGCATGTGCAGTGAGCCGCAGTATTTCCACACCATCCTGCTGCGGAGCAGCAGGGATAGATACTATTCGGGTTGCATTCTGCAGGACTCCCGTTGGGGAGAGGAAAGTCTGGACCACATCGTAGATCGTCCCTCCAACAGTCACTGTTGATACCTGTGCCTGTTGGAGAGAACATATGTAACGTGGAAGTTGCTACTACTGTAGGTCATTAACATTCCGGCACTCACAAATAGTATACAACACATACGTACACTAATAATAAAATCCATACACCTATAAATCCATTCGTCAATGCATGCATGGATGACATCCACCCACCTACTCAATGCATGCATCCATTCATTAATTGATCCCGATCCATCCATTCATCCATCAATTCATCTATCAATCCATACGTCAATTAAAAAATAATTATCTCTGTAATTTTCAGACAGTATGATTATTATAGAGATGCATAAAACACACATAAGAGATATAATAACTTCACAACTTTCCGTAAAATTACTTTAAAGACATAATTTATCACTAACATTGTTCAACAATTGACGTTTATACTGCTGTACGTTTATAAAGAAAGTTATATCTTACTTACTGTCGAATTTGTGTAGGTTGTGTGTCAGTGTTAAGGTACTTAGCAGGGTTATTGAACCAACTTTAATATAGAGATGGCAATGTATAGTCGGGTTGCTTTGGCCGCTGAATTCTTTGTGCGGTAAGTAAGTACCGTAGATTTAGAGTTTGCATCCGATAGAGACATTACTGATTACCTACGAGCACATACCACACACACAAACAGAAGCTATATCTTACTTGCCTTGTCCGTATACCTCTAACTCACAAAGGTAAATTGCACGAGAGCCACCAACTTTTGTCAGCGTTATATATCTGCCCATGACAGCGCCAGCTTCACAGTCCAAAATTAACTCTCCCTTGGGTTGAAAGACGTTATCTTGTATTCTAACACAAACTTCACCATCACTATTCTGCTCATCACTAACACTGATAACCGTGTTTCCATAAAAACCTTTTAAGAAAAATACATATCACTCTGGTCAATTTCTACAAAAGTGACATCGTGTTTTGTTTTGGTAGACGTTGTTGCTACAGACCATCTTTATGTATGAATATGATATTTGTCAGCTGGCAAAGTTATTTACATTTTGATATGCGGGATGTAGTTTTTAAAAATTACAAATTTGTTGTGAAGCGTGATAATAGTTTGTGCTGTCTATTTCAGTGGTTATGTTGCTCTTCGTACAGAATACTTACAGCCACCCTTCGATAGAGTCTGCGTACAACCATTCGGAAAAACTAGTTTTACTGCTTGTACTAGATGATCTTGTTCCAAATCAATCTGAAATGAAGGTCGGTTCACAGCTGGACCTGAATCTGCACATGTGTCAGGTATCCCGTCGACGAGATAGGGTAGGGTGTGTAGCGTGCCTTGTTCTAGACTTATCCCATTGACTGGTTTAGTCAATGCGACATTGTTTGGACCTGAAATTGTCAAAGTTACATTTTCGTATTTTTTATACTCATTTGCGGTCATAGGAAGCATTGCACCTCACGTTCAGTCTTTTGACCCTCTAATGTTATGATGACAAATTTACTTTTCAAAGGCTGGCATCATGGACACGTGTAAAGATGTTCCATAGACAGTGTGCGAAATTAAGAGACAATAGCTTCAGGTCTTAAGGACCTGCACCAAGCCAAAGCTTCAGGTCCTTACATAAAACTGCCGGTCCTCAATAAATGCAGTGTTAACGACCATTAAAGTCAACTT
>LD346202.1:74029-86992 GCA_001465055.1 Ptychodera flava
TGCGAAAGTGAAGTTCACTAATTGAATGGAGGTCAAACCCCCTCCCCCCCTAAACGAATGAATTTCGCTTTTTGAACTTCTGCGACAATCTGAGACGGTCCCTAATAGGGTGCGGAAGGTAATAGGCAAAATATGTAGCCCAGATCAATGTGGATACATCCCCGGGCGGGAGATAGGTGATAATATTGTCTTCACTAGAGATATTATTGAATACGCTAATTTTACTGATAAACCTCTTATTGTCATAAGTCTTGACCAAACAAAAGCTTTTGACAGGTTAAACAGAGACTTCCTTTTTCAAGTCCTTGACAAATTCAACTTTGGCACTGACTTTATCAAGTGGATAAAAATTCTTTATAATAATACTACATGCAAAATTAAGTGTAATGGCTTTCTTTCTCGCAGTATTCAACTTCAGAAGAGTGTGAGACAAGGGTGCCCCTTATCACCGTCACTGTATATCATGGCAGCAGAAGTGCTAGCCGAAAATATTCGTAAAGATGACAGCATATCAGGGTTCATACTACCAGACAAACAAGAGGAAAAAATTAAGAGTTTTGCAGATGATACGACTCTTTACTTGAGAAATTTGAAAAGCATTACTCAGTCATTGAAAATGTTCAACAAATATGAAGAAGCAACAGGTGCAAAGCTGAACAAAAAGAAATCCAAAGGTTTATGGGCTGGGAGTTTTAAAAACGGCAGTGATTCAGTGGAAGGGATCGATTTTTCAAACAAGGTTTTACAGATCTTGGGAGTTGGGTTTGGAAACAGTAACACTTCCAGAGAAAACTGGAAAACAGTGATGGAAAAATTTACGAATTGCCTTAAGATCTGGAATACTAGAAATCTGTCGTTTAAAGGCAGGGCAATAGTAGCTAATATGCTGACTGCATCAAAATTATGGTACCTGGCATCATTTGATCACGTACCTGAGGAAATTATTAATGAAGCAAATAGTAAATTATGGAAATTTATTTGGAGAGGTAAACGAGAAGTTATAAAAAGGGGTATTTTCATTCAAAGATATGATGACTGTGGCAAAAAAAGTTGTCGACATTGAAGAAAAAATTAATGCACTTCAATTAAAGTGGCTTATGAAACTATTTGAGAAAAATCCAGATAAGGGGACCCCTAAATGGGCCAGCTTATCAACATATTTCATAGCGAGTTATGACAATAAACTTAATAGTGATTATCACTACCTCCATCTCAATTTCAAAGTCAACAACAAACGAACCCCAATGGTGTATGGGGATATGTTAAATACCTGGAAGTCACTTAGACTTACAAGAGTGAATCTGCCAACATCGAAACAGAATCTTCTTAGAGAAGTTCTGTGGTATAATGACAATATTAAGAATGAAGGATGTGTCCTCTTTTATGACAAATGGTCAAAGAGTGGAATTTTAAGTCTTAGGGACATCTGGAATGATGACAGAAATGACTGGCTTCAACAATGGGAAATAATTGCAAAAATTAGAGGAGGTACAAATAGACATGTACAAGAGGAAATCAGAACAGAGTATGAAACACTCCTCAATGCTATTCCAGATTCCTGGAAACAAATCATCTCTTCAAACATCCAAAATGAAGAAAACTATGATATTTTAGACTTAGAGAATTATGGTCTGACAAAACGTGAGGTCAAAACCAAGTCACTTTATTGGAAATTAGTTGATAAGAAATGGCATGCAGTCAGAGTCAGATTGGTCAAAAATGGGCTGAGAATCTAAGTCTTACTGACAGTTACAAAGCTACTCTATTCAGCCGTCTTAATTCAACAGAAATTGTCAGCAATTCAGTAAATGATTTAAATTGGAAGATTTTCCGTCGAGGCCTAGTCACAGGAAGCTTGGCCAAAACTTTCAATTTAAGTGATGGGAAATGCCATATTTGTGGCCAAGAAGAAACACTGGAACACATCTTATTTGAGTGTAAATATGTTAAAGAAATCTGACAGAAATGTATTTCTTTCTTTGTCAGAAACCACAACTTTGATAATAACATCAATATCAAAAGATTATAGCAATTGCAGGAATCGAAAATGATAATAATGCAACATCTGACATTATTTACTGTATTACTTCCTTTGTAAAATATACAGTTTGGAATATTCGAAATTCGGTTACTCTTGATGGGATTAAAGTTTCCCTTCAATCCTATGTCATGCAATTGAAATGTCATCTCTCCTCATGGATGAATACATTGTATTTCATTTATAAGATGATGAACAAAACTGAGGATTTTATCACAAAGTTTTCAAGCCTTGTAAGACTGGAAGGAGAAGAATGCATCCTGAATGCATTCATATGATGATCTTTGTAATCAAACAGCTAATTATTTGTTTTTTCACACAAGACGCATTGTAATTCTAACGCATTCACAGTTATGTAGATTTGTTTTATTTGTGACTATGTTGAAATAAATTTATCTTTTTCAAAAAAAAAATGTACGGCGCTTATCTGACAAAACGTGCTTATGTGACAAAAATAACTAATTACTGCTTGTAGCCTTACTCATTTGTGGAAAGTAATCCCTCACACAATAGTTCGTCTGTTGAAACACATGAATGAAATTTTAATTACAGAAGTCTAAAATCCCTAACATCACAAAATAGCCATAAAATAGTTAAAAAATACAGTAACTTTCACTGATTGCGTAAAATCGCCCAGCACCTTAATTAATCATTGTGTATACATCGATCAACACATAGAGGCTGGTAGAGGAGAGTGCACGGGGTCACATGAGGTCGTGCGCTCTCACGGTGGCGGGAGTATCAAAATCACCCATATCACAATGCGGCAATGGCAAGCAGAGTACTTTTATTTTTGTTTTTCATCACCTTCCTCGATCGCTAATTTTGCCATTTAAGTACATAAATTATACTCAATAAACATGCAAGTGGATGATAAGAAAAGCACCTACATGTTGCAACACGGAGTTATCTCCATGGGCTCGTACAGTACTTTGTACAGCGAGTGCGAGCCCAGCCGATGGAAGAACAACCACAATAAAAAAAACTACATGTCAACAATTTGAGAGTAGTTTACAGAAACAAAATCATTCGTATAGAAGAATTCGTATTAACGTTAAATTGGCACACTCTGTGTACACAACATCGTACGAAGCGACGACATGTACCGCGCGCATGAAGTGCGCTGGCTAAAGTGACTCCCCAGGGTATTGCTAAAAAGAGTTTCGTCAGATAAGCACGTTTTGTCAGATAAGCGCCGTACATACGTACGTTTTTTTAACATCATCACCAGAAAAATATACAATAGCTAGTAATAATTTTATCTGGATGTTTTTTGGTCTGTTTGTCATGTTCTGCTGATTTGATTTGTTGTTTAATGTCCTGTCCGTCTTTTGTTTTATTTAGTTATTTATATACTTTGTATTTTTTGCTCACGTGTTGACACACGTGAGCATATGTCGCAGCGATGTCTGTCTGTCTGTGTGTCTGTCCGTCTGTCTGTCTGTGTACTCAATATCTCAAAAACGACTCATCAGATCAGAATCAACCCTGGTACATAGATTGAGTTTGCAAATGGCAAGAAGTGATTAGTTTTTGGTGGGTGTTGCTTGCTTACTTTTAGCTCATTTGCATAATTAATGATTTTAGAAAAAAACTGATATATATTGACAACGACTGCACTCAATTTGATGAAATTTGCTACAAATGTTGATCACATCAAGATATATCAGCTTTGAAAGATACTAAGGGTTGACGTGAAAATAATTACTAATTTGCATGTTTAATGAAATTTCCTAATGAGGAGTATATATCTGAATTTACTCGGTCAAAATTGACGAAACTTATTACGCATATTGAAAATACTATGATTTCACCTTATTGAAAGTCATTAAGCATTTTTACTTCATCCAAATCCTAATTGCATATTTAATGACCTTTTGAAATTAAGGATATATATTTGAAGTTACATGACCAAAATTGATGAAACTTGGTATGTTCATTAAAGATACTATGATAGAACATTATTAAATGTCACTAAGCATTGTTACATCAGCAAATTACTAATTTGCATATTTTATGAACTTTCCTAATTTGGGGTATTTATCTGAATTGACGAGACCACAGTTGATGAAACTGGCTATGTTGATTAACGATACTATGATAGAACATTATTGAGAGTCATTAAGCATTTGAACTTTAGCCAATTCCTTATTTGCATATTTAATGAACTTTCATAATTAGTGGTATTTATCTTAATTGATGAGACCAAAGTTGACGAAACTGGCTATGTACATTAACGATACTATGATAGAACATTATTGAAAGTCATTAAGCATTTTACTTCATCAAGCTCCTAATTTGCATATTTAATGAATTTTTGAAATTAAGGATATATATTTGAATTTACATGACCAAAATTGATGAAACTTACTATGTACATTAAAGATACTAGGGTATTATGTAGGCTAACATTGAAAGGCATTAAGCAATTTTGCTTCAGCCAATTCCTAATTTGCGTATTTAATGAACTTTCCTAATTAGGGATATACCGGTATACTTGGATTTATTTGATCAAAGTTGGCATAACATGCTATGTACATTGATGATTATACCAGGTTATACCAATATTGGAAGTCATTTCGCACTTACGTTTTCATGTCAGCTAATTTATAGTTTGCATATATAATGAGCTTTCAAAGTTTGGAATATACCGTATAGTTTGAAGGACTTGACCAAAGGCAATTACACTTGCTATATAAAGTGGCAATACAATGACAGCAGTCAAAGAAATTATTTTTATTTCAGCTAATTACATATTTGAATACTTAATGACCGATAGAGTTAATCTGTGGTGAATATTGTTCATTATGTTGATCATAATACTTTCAATGAAGTTGCAAACATGTGGCAAAGGTTCAAATTTACACATAACTGCAATATATAATGAAACACGTGAGCATTTACAGTTCGTATCTGGTTTATATTTTATTTCAAACAAATCTGTTATTGGGGCAACCTGTTAGTTCGTGAGTAAATAAATAAATATTTTTTTAAAGATTGTTAGCAAATATTGTTACCGCGATATAATTACATTCGTTTGAGTAATTCTGGAAACCGTCCATATTATGGGAACTATACGACTGCTATCGATCAGGTCTTGTCCATGCATGGTGCAGACTACATGTACCAAAACATAGACAAAGCAAAATCAAAGATGACAACTGGCCGTACGTATTTTGGAACAGTGAAAACTTGCAAGTATGACAGAAAAAAACCCAAAACGCTATCTAGCTTAAAAATATGACTGCAAGTTTGATTTAAAAGAGTGTCTTAAGATAAGATAAGATAAGATAAGATAAAACTTTATTAAATCCCTAAAAGGGCAATTTAAATGCCTGCTTGACGAACGATACAAAAATAAATACAAAGTCAAAAAGCACAAAAAAACAAACAAGACCATGAAAGCGAAAACAGAGACACAAAGAACATGGCCGTTAATTTCCACGAATAAAATTTGCGTTAAAAAGACTTGACTCTCTATCTGCTACCTGGCCCAGAGTGACATGACAAAGGTTCAGAATTCAAGTGTATAATGGCTGACAACTGCGTTCGTCAAATTGTGCTGAGTAATTCGAAGCTTTGCAGGTATGTCACCATCGAAAGTAGTACATGTTAAGTAACCATGCAGGGCTGAGTAAAAAGAGCTCTTTACCATGGGGAAATTATTATTATTTAGATTATAAATAAACACATGATGTATGAGTAATATTTGTTCGTCTTAAAGCTGTTCAAGGTATCCAAACTGAGAAACAAGGGCTTAGAATTAGCAAAAAATTCCGAAAACAGATATCAAAACGAACAATGGGCCCAAGGTAAGTTGTATATTTCTCCAGACTTCTCTAAAAAACGTTACATGACTTTTCAGGGCAACAAGTAGAAGGGTTGATGTTTCGGGCTTTAGTGTTATGTTTTGTCACAGTCGCTTGTGTTTATTTATTTTTTTTAATCACAGAGGCTGTAGAGAAAACATAGTTACAACTAATTTCCAGTCATGTTTGATTGCTGCATGTCTCCTTAATGTCCAAATTGCGACTATTCATGTCATAAATTATAGTTACTTATAAAGTCTGTAAGAAATATTTTGAAGACTGAATTGTCATCAAGAAAAGTAAATACCACCATAAGATGCTGTCACCAGATTATCACCGGATTAACTTTGACAAAGTCAACAACAAACAAAGTAAATCCGGTGAGTGATAATCTGGTGACAGCTGGTGTCCACAGATTTGTAATTTGCCATTTCTTGCTTTGGTGCATCAGATAATAGACGCAACCAGTGACGAAATTTTCCGTGAGAATGTCACAGGACAAATGCGTGACACAGGGAAGGAAAAAAAAGTTACAAAACCATGTGCTAACATACGACCAAGACATCAAAGTTGGCAGTATAAATCTTTATTGGCTATACATATCATAGTCATACATATTAAAATAAATAATAGCAAGGAGAAACCTATGCTCAGACCAAGACACCTCAATTCCCACCCCCACCCCTGGGGACGGACATGTAAGCAATCTCCTGTGGTCTAATCATGGAAATTCATTAAATATGAAAAAGAGCAGTAATCAGAATGCAATACGTACAAATTAAATTTAAAAGAGGGTACAGATCTACCGGTATGTATGATCAATGAATAGCAGAGAATATGGTCAAAATCAATGCATTCAGTATGAATATATAAAAATAATCACAATCATACCTGTCCAAAATAATAATAATACTAGGTCAAATTAATTTAAGCATGGTCAATTGTTACTAACACAGACACAAACACTTGGGTATATGGTCAATGATCTATGTTTATTAAATGAGATACACAGAATGCCATTTTTGTCAAATTTACAACATATGTAGACGGAAGTACGAGCAATGAATAGTTAGATTTTGTGCATTCAGTATTCATTGGTACATTGTCTATTTACATGAAATATGCAAATAACCTAATAATCAAAGTGTAATACTTATCAAACATACAGAATAAATAAACCCCTGTAGGAAGAATAAATAGCAGAGGTTCATCAAAATCAGTAGATTCATTGAATATTACTATATGGCTAGATTAGAGAAATTAAGTATGAAAATGTGCAAATGAGTGTCATGCTCATCAAACTTTTAGCATAACTTTTATGAGTGACAAACATCAATAATGTCAGATGAAATTTGATGTATTTAATTTTGATGTATAGTCTACTATTTGAATTAGTTTAAATATGCAATATTAGTAAATGGCCAAATTAAAGAAATTAAATATAAAAAAATGTGCATAACTTGATCCAAGTATGAGTGACAAACATCAACAATGTCAGATGCAATTTGATGTATTTAATTTTGAAGTATAGTCTAGTATTTGAATTTTCTTTAAATATGCAAATAAGCTAATATTCTGTAAGCAAAGCACATGAAACTTTAGCATTGTAAAACCATGCTACAGTTTGAGGTTTTTAACATTTAATTTACCAAGGTAATGACCCAAATGATACATGTACAAAATATTGATACAGTAAATTTTACCCCTTGTATTAAAAATAGTGTCAATAACACCAGACTCCCGTTTTACAGAAATACTCAGTTACTAGTACACACATAAAATTGCATTCCTACACAATGGTTTGCTGTAAAATTTTCATAGTAACCAATCTTATATTCCCCAACAAATATGAAATGCTTCACCTCATATTGACCTGGGCACCTAATTTGTAAGTAATGGGATAAACCATGTCAAACACGAAGATTGTTTGACCAAGAACGGCAAAAACTGCCCTAAAAATACCAATATACAAATTTCTCCATAATTTCAATGAATCCCATTTTGGTCATCTCAAGAAATCTGTAAAATAAAATATTTAACCAACTGGTTTATGCAGAGATGATTCTTTGACAAAGCTGTCAAAACAAAAATGCATTATAACTAGAAAACAGTCGCTATTGACATCAAATCAATACTACTAAACATGTATGATAAGGATGAGATTAGTTCATTAGTTCTTGGTTTTTGAACATTTTCACTTGTTTCTTAATAAGGGAAAGACTGCATTAACTTGCATGGTACCTGAAACCCGGGTCCTTGCCTGCCCAACTCAGGTGACAAACAGAAGACTTTTAATCCCCCAAGGTGTGAATGTTCCATTGTTATATTTATCTTATCAAGCTGCTGCCACTGTAAGAAAGGTAAGTCTGTGAAATTAATCCTCTGATAACTAAGCAGGGAAGTGGGGTATTCCTAAGTTAAAGGAGCTTTCCCGTAATGTTAGTAACCTCATTTGAATTTTTACAGTGCTGACAGGTTTATTTGAAGAATGCCACATCTACATCATATATGGCATTACACCAAAAATACCGCAATTATACGGTGTCGCTCAAATTTGATCAGAAATGGTATATACCAGTATGGGTTACCAATGATCAACAATAAATGTTGTTTCTATCTGTTCAGAGGAGGAAAATTCTATGTTGATGTTATGACAATGATTTCTGCACAGTACAACCAGAAAAACAACAAGAAATATTTAAACCAGAAAGACAGGAATGACAAAAGTAATAAGGTCAGAAACTTTAGGTACTGGAGGTCAACTTTAGCAACATGCATAGCAGAAACAAGCCCCTCTTAGTTTGAGTATAGACGGTCTTCGCCCCTCTACTGTCTATGGTTTCATCAGGTCTTAATATGTAACTGTTCATAAACAACATGACGGGATGCTTGCATCTAAAAAACAGTGCACTTTTTTGGGCTCTTTCTGCACTGATAATATGCAATCTAAAGTAGTTATATCAGATATAATCAGACATTACATAACGCTTAGTCAACAACTTCAGATACCAATAGCTTGGCCGGTACTACTTTATGCCAAGGTATTGTACAGTGAAGCGGCACAAACTCAGTCTTGTGTAAACCTTGACAACAGTATTATCATTTCAGGACATCCGAATTTGTTCCTACTTTTATTAATTTGAACTAACATATGGCTTGTAGTATATTTATAGGTTCTATTCTGTGAAAATTAGGGTATAATGTTCAGAGAAGTTCAAGGCGAACGATTATCAGTATGAGTGAAGTGTGTAAGGCAGAGATGTCTTCCCTGTACACCTACTTAGTCGCTATCTCTAATCACATATTGCAAACAGCTTACGAGATGGCAAATAACTTTAATTAGGAGCTCCATACCCCTTGAAAACCCTATTTCAAGGGGTGAATGTGCATTGAATATGCATTGTTTTTTAGATGGAAACGTCCCCTAATGATGACAGGAAATGATTCAAGATCAGTGGAGTTGGCCTGTTTCTTACTGGCCTGCATATTTGCAGCATTTCACTTTTTCTTACCTCATTTGCATATTTTTGACACTGATGTGTTCATTTGAACAAATTCACATCTCAACCCCACCAAATACTGAGACGGTAGCTTTGGCGGTATGGGAGCCTTTGTGTGTGACGGACATACATCCGCACATACCCACAAATATACTGACATGCAAATCAGATGCAAATGAACTGATTTAGCTTATAACCTCACATTGGTATGTATACCAAATGTGAGCTAAAAACGAGTTTGACCTTTGCAGTTGTTCTCAAGTTTTTGCTGTGGACATCATACATACACATCCCTACATCGATCCCTATACATATCCCTACATACATACACATCCCTACATACATACATTATCCCTACATACACATCCCTACATACATACTACATACATACACATCTCTACATACCGGAACATACATACATACATACATACATACATACATACATACATACATACATACATACATACAAACATACTTTGGTCTCAGAGACTTTTGACAAAAATGGAATAGAGAAAGAATTCATAAAAATAGGAAACAGCCAAAGTTGGCATCAAATCAATACACTTTAACATGCATGGCCCAAGATAATTGCAATGACATATGACAATGATCATATGAGTGGTTAAACCCTTTCAATTTGATCACCCTATTAATTTGACCACCCCATTTTCTCTCAAAATGTAATTTTATTTTACCTTATCAGTTAAATCACTGATTGAAATTGGAACTTTCTCAATCTCTAATTTGACCAACCAATCATGACAAACTGTTTTGAACATTTTATTTTTGATAAAATACAAAGAACAATACATGTACAGCACAGAATGTCTAAGTCAGGACTTCAGGAAAGTCACCTTTCTATGTTTCAATCATCCAAGATGGTAAGCATATCACTTATAGACAGTCAAAAAAGTTGAAATTCCTAATAATTTCACAACTTATTTTGTTTTTTTAATTTTCCAATAATTTGACTATTTAAAATCATAATTATTTTTTTCTGGTCGAATGAAATGAGTTTTTACCAAACATGATTTTTGCTTCTTTCTACCACATTTGAAATTTTTTAAGCTGAAATGTTGATTTAAGAACAGCTTATCTACATTATATATGACATGTGATTACACAAAAAATCAGCTAGAGCTGAGCTGTTCACAAGTTTTTGTAGTGCACTGACCGGCATACATACATACATATACATAGATACAGACAGACAGACAGACAGACGCACATATTACTGCTGTTGATGGACAGACATACATATAGATACAGACATAGATACATACATGGATACATACATATACATACATATATACAGACAGTCAACACAGACATTTTTACACCATACCGATAGACCCTCCCACATCAGAACAATAAACCTGCAAATACCAGCTTGCTCATACAGCTGCTTACCATAATATAAACAAGCATTATTTACATTTTAACTAACGTAAACAAAGTCATGCTTATCAAGATCCCATCAGAATAACAGCATTTATCATATACCTACATTCACGTGCCTGTGTAAAGCTATGGGAGAAAGCGCCCTCAGATCCGTGCATTTTTTTTACGTATCACGCCCCGGCCCGGTGCCCAAATATGGGCAATCGCGTGCATTTCTGAACTATTTCGATTCTGGTTACTACGCGCGTTGCTATCTGCAAACGTTCCATTCGTACACAAAGCCAGCGCGAGATTAGGAAAACGTCTGCTCACTCAGATCGTAGTTGCGCGTGGAGACAGTGGAGCCGTGGTGACATATCGGCTTTTATCTGTAAATTCTAGTGAAATCCTGTGTATACTAAGTGCGTGCCTGTTCAGCAAAAATTACCAGAAACTGACAACATGTTTTTGCCCTCCATACACCTCGATTTCAACCTTGATCTCTGTTGGTTACGTACAGTACGGATGTTGCTTTGCGCGTTCTAGAATTCTGCAGGTAAACAAATGACGTCATCATGTATGTCAATCCGCGACGGGAAGCGGTCATCGTATTTCTGAAAAACTTACACAAATGGCGATGAATCTTTGATATCGCACGCGTGTTTATCTCCTAAACAATATTGAATATATTATGTAAACTACATATTTACCATTTCATAAGGTATATGATAAAACCTTTACGGCCCTGATACGGCTTTTGCGGCCCTTGGTCGTACGGCGTACGGGCCCTCGCACGCTCGGGCCCTTCCGCCGTACGACCTAGGGCCACAAAAGCCGTATCAGGGCCGTAAAGATTAGTCTGACAGGTGAAAGAAACTAATTCAGCTTATCACTGAAAAGTTCTCTTTACAGGTATTTTCATGGTATGTGCATACAATAGCACAGCACAGACAAGAGGTGTTTTTGAACACAGGTTACCAAATAGGTAAGCCAGAGATAATAGTAATCAGCACAATGCAACCACTTAATGTTATTTTTTTATTGGTGATTATGTTCTGTAATTCCAGTTTATCTTCCTGCAGATATCTGTGAAAAGAACAAATGACAAAAACATCTTACTTTTCATTTCAATGTTAGCATGAAATTCAATTTACATCAAGACCATTAAAATGGACATCAAATAATCATAGCATATAAATATTTAAGTTTGAAATACTAGACAATGGTAAATTTATTAACAGGATATTAATCATTTTGAGAAAGTACTTTAATAATCTGTCAAAAATGATGTTGAAGAGCAGACATTGCCAAGAAGTTTGTGCGAGCAAAGCGATATGTCATTATCACTAACTTTAATACAAAAAGTGATCAAATAGTCACATACAGATTGTCCTTTTTTCTCCCTGTGGTATTTGATTTTCCTCAAAGTGTAGTGGCGGAGAAAATGAAATATTATGCAAATTTTATTTGAAACTTACGTAATACTGGATCATACATACAGAGTTACAGCATGCAACTTTTCAGAGTATTTGATAAATGGCAAAAGAAGTTACTGTAATATATTATGAAAACGTGTGGAAATGGCTCAATAGTGGTTTATTAGTGCTTAATTACAAAGAATGCAAAGGACCAGCTAGCTCACAAACACCAACACAGCTCTAGTGACCACTGACACAATGATCTAAAATTCTAGATAAAAGTGCGTGCATTCAACCATTTTTTCCTGATGGCATTTCTTGATGAAAACTGTTTCATTGCTCATGTGGTGCCACTAGTAAAAATTGCTTTCTAGTTTAACTCATTTTTTTGCCTTGCCTTAATGGTCAGAAAGAATTCTGTGGATAAACCTAGAACTTTGATATCTTTATTTGATAGCAAACACTTTGACATTCATAAACAAGCGACCTAGCGGCCGATATAGCTCCGCTGTGTTTTATAGAGAATAACTATTTTTGACACATGTTGATGAAGAAGGTGGAAATCTTTGACAGCTTAATGCAGTGGCCAGAAAAAAGTGGCAAAAATAACTGCAAAAATACACAATTGAAGATTTCATCATACATTGAATAGATCACAGCGGATCATCCCTAAGAACATGTCAACCAAAACTATCTGATGAGTAGATTTTTGAGAACAAAATTTTCTGACCAAAAATGGCAACAATTGCCCCCAAAATAAAAATTGCAGATTTCATCATAATTTCAAAAGATCAAATTTAGTTCATCTATAGAAACCT
>LD346202.1:103801-131474 GCA_001465055.1 Ptychodera flava
TCTGAATTCAGGGCATATTTCAAATGACCTTCACTGGCTGACACTCTAAACTATGATATTGGCCCAATTCTAATTCTGAAGTTAGGCATTATTTCAAATGACCTCCACTGGGTGACACTCTAAACTATGATATTGGCCCAATTCTAATTCTGAAGTCAGGCCATATTTCAAATGACCTCCACTGGGGGACTCTAAACTATGATATTGGCCCTATTCTAATTCTGAAGTCAGGGCATATTTCAAATGACCTCCACTGGCTGACACTCTAAACTCTGATATTGGCCCAATTCTAATTCTGAAGTCAGGGCATATTTCAAATGACCTCTACTGGGTGACACTCTAAGCTATGATATTGGCCCAATTCTAATTCTGAAGTCAGGGCATATTTCAAATGATCCTCACTGGTAGCAACTTTTAACTACGACATTTGTCAGACGTCTGTATCTGAAGTCAGGGCATATCAAACAAGAC
Organism: Ptychodera flava; assembly: GCA_001465055.1. NCBI lineage: Eukaryota > Metazoa > Hemichordata > Enteropneusta > Ptychoderidae > Ptychodera > Ptychodera flava. The sequence continues at coordinate 104,273 of LD346202.1, forward strand.
CTTCACTGGTTGAAACACTAAACTTTGACATTGGTAAAATTGTAATTCTGAAGTCATTTGGCTGATGTCAAAGCTAGCCTGTGAAGGACATTCTAAATTTGCCCTGACTTTAAAATTACAGTTAGACCAATGTCCTTGTTTGGAGTGTGTATATATAGTGGAGGTCATTTTCAAGATGCCCTGACTTCAAGTGTAGACTTCTGACCAATGTAAGTTAAAAGTTTCTACCAGTGGAGGTCATTTTAAATGTGCCCTGATTTAAGCATTGCAATTAGGGAAATGTCAAAATTTGATGTGTCAACAGTAAAGGATATTTGAAATATGCCCTGACTTTAGATTTGCAATTGGAACAATGCCATAACCAGCCAGTGGAGGTCATTTTCAAGATGCCCTGAATTCAGGTAGACTTCTAACCAATGTGAAAGATTAGTGTGTCAACCAGTGAGGGTCATTTGAAATCTGCCCTGACTTAATTGGACCAATGTCAAAGCGAGCCAATGAAGGTTGTTTTAAAGATGCCCTGACTTTAAAATTACGATTACACCAATATCCCAGCTTGGAATGTCTACAAGTAAATGTCATTTTAAATATGCCCTGACTTTACAATTGCAATTGGACCAATGTCAAAAGACCAATGTCAATTTAGTATGTCAACCAGTGAAGGACATTTTTTTATTTTCCCTGACTTCAAGATTACAGTTGGACCAATTTCAAAGTTTAGTTTGTCTACCAGTAATATCATTTTAAATATGCCCTGACTTTAGAATTGCAATTGTACCAATGTCAAAGTTAACTGTTTCAACCAGTGGAAGTAATTTTTTGAAATACACTGACTCAAGATACAGACGTCTGACCATGCCCTGACTTTAGAATTGCAATTGGACCAATGTCAAAGTTTATTGTTTCAACCTGTGATGGTCATTTTCAAGATGCCCTGACTCAAGGTATACCGGTACATGTAGACGTCAGACCAATTTCGTAGTTCAGAGTGTCTACCAGTGAGGGTCATTTGAAATATGCCCTGACTTCAGAATAAGAATTTCAAAGCCAACCAGTAAAGAACATTCTAAATTTGCATTGATTTTAAAATTACAACAGACCAATGTCCTACTTTGGAGTGTCTACCAGTGGAGGTCTGACCAATGTCATTGGCTTCTGAGCAATGTCATAGTTTAAAGTTTCTACCAGTGAGGGTCATTTGAAATATGCCCTGACTTCAGAGTAAGAATTGGACCAATGTCATAGGTTAATGTGTCAACCAGTGAAGGACATTTGAAATATGCCCTGACTTCTAAATTACCGGTAGAATTGGACCAATGTCAAAGCCAGCGAATGAAGGTCATTTTAAATTTGCCCTGACTTCAAAATTACAATAGACCAATGTCCTAGTTTGGAGTGTCTACCAGTGTAGGTCATTTTCAAGATGCCCTTACTCCAGGTGTAGACGTCTGACCAATGTCATAGATTAGAGTGTCTGGCATAGACAGTCAGAGCATATTGAATATGACCCTCACTGGTAAGAACTTCAAACCACACTATTGGTCAGACGCCAACATACATGAAGTAAATTCAGTATGAAGTGAAGCACAATATGTAACATTTGGTACATTTTAACAAAAAATTGAACTTTTAAAGACCTTGAAATCACAGATACTGAAAACATTATTTGTATGGACTAAAGCTGTTGGAACAGACTAAGCCAAATTGGTGGAAATACATATTGTTGTTGCTCAATACCGCTTTTCCCTGAGTTTGCTGATGGGGAAGTGATATCGTCTGGCAGTAAAAGGGTTAATTAAATAAATTTCATTTGCTAAATTTATTTGGCAATCTATCTTCATCAGATATTTACACAAAATTGACATATTTTGAAAAAAAAACAACATGCAACGAACTTGTCTATAAGCACCAACAAGGGTGTGTGTGTTGGTCGTTACACCACGTGGTCTATTTTATGTGTACATGAGGGAGGGGGGATTGGAAGAAAGAAGTACAACTTTGTACATGACAGAACACAGGTTGCACAGAGACAAAGTTTTTGTGTCTTTTGAATGCCTGCACAATCTCTCCCATCTCTGACTCTCTGCAGATGACAGCTATGTTAAATGCACTTTGTTGGCAGTCGACATTTATTGCCTTGATGGTAATCATCAGTATTTGGATACCACTTGCTGACCATTCCTTGAAAATAAAAATTGGACACAACTTGAATTCACTATTTGACATCCTGGTAGATTTAAGCATAGACAGTATGATTTAAGTCATGAACATACAGGAAACAAATGACTAAACAGTCCCAGTGTATGTTTATGAGTATAAGATATAAACTGACATGCTAGGTGTCATAAGGACTCCAAAAAGCAATGAACCATAAACAATAACGATTTTATAACCATGACATTGAATGAAACAACTTATCATAAAATTCATATAGCCATTGAGAATCATGGCTGAGACAGTAAAAAACTGAGATCTCAACTTAACACTTTTCAGTGTAGCCAGTTAGTAAAAGTAAGTTATTTTGAATTTTCTGAAGAAAAAATCACTACTGAATGACTCCATATGATGTAAAAGTCATGGCAAAAAGTTTCCCAGCCTATGCAACAGATGATTACACCACGTGTACATGTATGTGTGGCATTTTGAAGGTAAAAACTATTTCATATATATATATATATATATTGTCAGGGGGGAAATAATAGTGGTAAGCAAGGACCTCAATACTTATTGATTTCCGTGGCTATGACCAAAACACATTAAAAGACGAAGCTTCGGTTGGTCATTTTTGTAACGATGATAAGAGTAAACTTACTGAAGGTATATCAACCAATGTTAGGTCAATTCCTCGGAATCCTAGACACTGCTGTTTTAGTGAAGAAGCATTCAGATCGAGCACATCTGCATTGTGGATTGTGAATCCATAGGCGCCATCAGTAGCGAATACAGCAGTTTTACTCGCATCTTCCTTATCTTTCTCTAGAATGACAGCTCTTTGGCAAAATGATTCAAACTGTGCAGGTAATATGACTGTACGATAGGTGTACAAACTGTTCTAGTTTTTCCCTTGTTGTTTCGTTTGGAAATCTTTGCCTCGCCTCTACCCACCCCTTCAACACAGCCAGTAATCATGACGAAAAATCTCTGTACCAGGTTTAATTTCCTCAGTACTGCCGATTCCTTTACTAGCTCTGTAACAGAAATTTCTGTTGAAATTATTTCTTCTAACAGCCGTTTCTGATCGTTATCGTTAAGCCGAAGAAAGTCACCTAATTTTGTGAACGGAATTTCTGGCCTCTTCAATCCTCTCAGTTCAGCAGGCTTGAGATTCTGAGATCTTGTTCGACCTTCTTCATACATTGCGAAAACTTCCATCATCAATGAAAAATGTCTCATTTTCGCCACACCACAGCATATCTTCATGAAGAGGGAGTCGGCTTTCTGTGTCAAGAAAATAATTAGTAATTAACATATCAGTTTCATAAGTATGACACTTGACATCATCGATAGTTGTGCCAGCTGCTTACTGACTATGTGTATGCAGATTCACAATATATTATGCGATTAACCGGAAGTGTACCCAATTAAACTCATGGGTGCTGCCATGCTTTTGAGTACTTGTGAATAAACAAATACGAAGTGTGCAAACTTTATAACATGCCATTAATAAACTGTCTCTATTATTAGCCAGTTAGTATTATAATCCATCTTGTCAATGTCAATATTGTTACTATCATGCCTAAAGAAAAACAGAAAAAGAGAGAAAAATACTGTACCTATAAATATACGTAAAGAATGTTGGGATTGAATTTTAGAGAGCATCCTCTGTGTAAATAACTTGATGCAAAAATTGCCAGTTTTTAGCCACGATGTCAGTTTTTGGCTTGCAAGTAGAAGTTAGGCAGTGCAGTTACTATTACAATGGTAATGATGGCACAATACATCCCTTGTTAAACACAATAGGTAGGTATGATGGTAAAAATTGCCAATTTATGTCGAACATTTTTACACATTAAACAGAAAATCTATACCTGCATGGAGTCTGATATTGTGTATGTGTTTGAACTGTTGTCATCAGTGGGTAGATTGGCATTTAAAGCAAGTAATGATTAATTCTATTTTATCCTTTACTATTACTAATGATGAATCAATACAAACAAAATTAAAATCTTAACCCCTGGCGTGACACCAAGGGCTGAGCCCTATATGATATTACAATTTAAGCAGGAGATTATCATGTGATGTTCTGGTAATACACATCTTGTCCATGTAAGATTGAAAACCTACAGTGTGTACGTTTTTAGTCTTACATGTTCGACATATAACATAGTCTTACATGTTCAACATATAACATCAATTTTTATGTATCAACTGATACAGTCATTAGTAAACTTACCTCCTTAAGTATCATTGCACATGATTTCTCCCACTGTTCTTCTTTTGCTTCTATGTCTTGCATTTCTTCGTATCTATCCCGGCAAATTTGAACCTAATGACCATACACAAGAGGGCATATTACATCTTATCCAACAAAATACATACTAGTATTTTACAAAAGTCATTGAGCACAATTAATTACCTGAATTACTCATTAATTTTTGTTCAGTCTATCAAACAAAAGTGTCCTACAAATAAAACTGTCAAATTTCTTACCAAAAGACAACTGGTAATGACACAAATCAATTTTTAGTATGCCAAACAGCCAGGACTATTGTTCTTATATAAATTTTTGAAAAAGTTGTTACTTTAAATTGTGATTTGAACTCTTGACCCATTTTCTGTGTTTGCAGCAGGTTGCAAGTTAGTGTTTGCATTGCATGTGAATAAAATGCAATGTTGATGAACGTAATGCATATGTTATTGTTTGATACTATGTTGGTCTGTTGTCAACGTTATCCAAACTTATAAAAATGCTCGGTCTTGGGCACTGAATTTCTTACGTTCAATCTCCACATGTCCTTTTTCTGCATTCAGGGCTTAAAGTGATGAAAATACCCAAGTAAGACAACAAAGACACACAAGTTAATATAATATAATAGCAATAACCCCCTTTGCAGTCGGGTATACACTTGATTTTGGTACAATGCGCTCCATATAGCACTCTCCTGTTGGGTTATGCTATATCTTATCATATACCTAGATTCACGTACCCATGTAAACCTATGCGAAAAGGCGCTCTTACAGGTGTGTAATAAGTTGCCGTATCACGCCCAGGCACACTTTACCCAAATAAGGTAGTGTGCGCGCCTTTTCGAACTTTTTCGTTGTCGTTGCTACGCGAGTTGCTATCCATGTACATTCCATTCGAAAGCACGTCAGTGCGAGATTCGAACCCGTTTCTATGCGCTTTGCTCGTAGTTTTGAAGCAAATTGTAGACAGTTCGAATCATATTCCAATCAAAATTGGTTTAAAACAAGTGCTTGATAGTCTCCTTTCAATGTTTTGCTGAGAAAGTGTATTTTAACGAGCAGGATCAACTACTCATCTGTGCTCGTTCTGTATTGATATAGGCGTTCGCATAGAACAAGCTCGTGACGCGTTCCACAACAGAACAAATGGCAACATCGTACATATTAATCCGCAAAGTTGCATGGCTCATGTTTTTTTTAATTTACGCCCATAACTTTAACAAAATTTTATTGATTACTAGTATTACTGAAACTTATCATATACCTAGATTCACGTACCCATGTAAACCTATGGGAAAAGGCGCTCTTACAGGTGTGTAATAAGTTGCCGTATCACACCCAGGCACACTTTACCCAAATAAGGTAGTGTGCGTGCTTTTTCGAACTTTTTCATTGTCGTTGCTACGCGCGTTGCTATCCACGTACATTCATTATTATTATTATTATTAAAAACTTCTCTAAAGCGCACTACACATACGTCTCAGCGCGCTGTACATGACTGAAGAAAAAAAATACATGACTAAAATGAGAGCAAAGGTAGTTTTTAAAATAAAAAGTCACAAATATCGCAAAGAAATTTAGAAAGGAAGTAAAAACAGCGTAAAATGAGCAAAATGGCTAAAAATTACAGATGATAAAACTCAGTAAAAAGGTAAGTCTTCAAAGCACGTTTAAAACATTCAACATTTTTTGCAGAGCGAATCTCTGATGGCAATGAATTCCAAAGGAAAGGAGCATGAACAGAAAAGGCCCTATGGCCATAGGACTTATTATACTTCCCTTTAGGCGGGACTAAACGTAGCTTTTCCATGGACCGGAGATTTCTTGCCGGAACATACAACTCAATTAAGTCGCTCAAGTACATGGGTGCAATACCATTAATAATTTTATAAGTAATTAACAGAACCTTGAATCTTATTCGAGCTTCGATTGGAAGCCATTGCAGGTCGATCAACACGGGTGTAATATGGTCAAATTTGCGTGATTGAGTGACGAGACGTGCAGCAGCATTTTGAACTGACTGCAATCGTGAAAGCTGTTCTTTTGATACTCCGTACAAGAGACTATTGCAGTAGTCCAATTGGGACGTGACGAAGGCATGGATCAATGTCTCGGTGGTACTTCTGTCAAGTAATCTGCGGATCTTGCTGATACGGTAGAGAGAATAATATCCGTTCGTGCATATTTGGTTGATTTGGTCAGACATAAAGCCGTCACTGTTCAGCCTAACATCAAGATTCCGCACAGAGGTGGAGGGTGTGATGTCAAAGTCGCCAATACTGAGATTGGCCATCACCGACACGTCCGACTTGAGCCTTGATGAGAAATTGATAACCTCTGTCTTGTCATCATTTAATATCAGCATGTTTGACTTCATCCAGATCCGAATGTTGCTAATGCAATGTTCGAGACAAGAGCGCACATCAGCCGGCGTGTTGCAAATTACATAAACTTGACTGTCATCCGCGTACATCATGCATTCAAGGCCATGTTCCGCGATAATGTCCTCTAAAGGTGCTATGTAGAGCGTAAAAAGAAGTGGTCCCAACACCGATCCCTGAGGAACACCATATTTCACATGAGAGCTAGAGGATGACGCAGTCCCAACTGTTACAGATTGTGTCAGATTTTCAAGGTAAGAGCGGAACCAAGATAAAGCTGTTCCCGTAATGCCAAAACGAGATTCAAGCCTTTGAAGTAGGATTTCGTGGTCTATGGTGTCAAACGCAGCCGACAGATCCAACATGATGAGAACAACGTCCATTTTCTTGTTTAGCGCACACATGATGTCGTTATGTACACGAAGCAGGGCTGTCTCCGTGCTGTGATAGGGACGATACGCACTCTGATGACGTGGGAAGAGACGAAACTTGGTGAGGTGATCGCGTAATTGCAGGGCTACAATTCTTTCCAGAATTTTTGACATGAAGGGAAGGTTAGACACAGGTCTATAATTTTTCAGTATGTTTTTATCGAGATTGGGTTTTTTTCAACAGTGGTCGGATAATAGCTGTCTTGAAATGGCTAGGAACTATACCTGACGATAGGGAGCTGTTGTAAAGATGTATAAGGAAAGGTGTTACAACGTCAATACAGTTCTTGAGTAACTTTGTCGGCAAGACATAGAGTTCGCACGACTTTGATGGAGCATTCTTGATAAGACCCTTAACGTTGTCGACTGTAACAGGAGTGAATTTAATTAGTATGTGGGGTGGTAGTCTGGCCATTCGAAAGCACGTCAGCGCGAGATTCGAACCCGTTTCTATGCGCTTCACTCATAGTTTTGAAGCACATTGTAGACAATTCAAATCTTATTCCGATCAAAATTGGTTTAAAACAAGTGCTTGATAGTCTCCTCTCAATATTTCACTGATAAAGTGTATTTTAACGAGCAGGATCAACTACTCATCTGTGCCCATTCTGTAGTGACATTTGCATTCGCATAGAACAAGCTCGTGACGCGTTCCACAACAGAACAAATGACAACATCATACATATTAATCCGCAAAGTTGCGTGGCTCATGTTTTGTTTTAATTTACGCCCATAATTACTCGGTCGTACGGCGTACGGGCCCTCGCACGCTCGGGCCCTTCCGCCGTACAACCTCTGTCTGCAAAACCCGTATCAGGGCCGTAAAGATTAACATTATGCATTGTACCAACATCTCGAGTATACACTCCTACGGAGGCGGTTATTGCTTACTTAATTTTCTGAAAGCGTAGACATAGGTAAACGTTTTGGTAACCACAGTGTCAACATTATTTACATAACTATCACAGGAAAGGTAATTTCCATAACAGATAGTCAGACTCTCAAATTTCTACAATTATTTTCAGATTTACCACTTACTAGACCGACACTACCATCTGCCTCTGAAAGTTATGATAAATTGTTCAAAGCCATTTTGTTAATTTTTCAGCTCTCTACTTTAACATTCACGGTAGTCAGTATTCTAAGAATTTCACAAAGTATGAGAATATCACTAGTATGAATACTTGTTCAAATTGATGTCAACCCTTACCGAAAATTATTTCTACTGCAAATTTGCTGTAAGTTTGCTGCAAATATGCAGCAAGCATATAGCTTGCAGGAATTAAGGAGCTGCAGAAGTTTGCAGCTAGCTGTGACCCTCCTGCAAACCCTTAAGTCAGTTTGCAGGAAATTTGCAGTAAACGACTAAGTTGTTGCAAATTTGCGGCAAACCAGGTTATTGCTGCAAATATGCAGCAACACATGATTGACATATTGCCCACTATTTCATTACCAGGGAGTACACGCTACACACTGAATACTGTTGCACTTCATGACCAGTCATATGTAAGCAACACAAAATTGATCTTTCATTGATATTTTATGTTCATTTATTTCATAACACACAATCCACTTTTTAAATTATAATAACTGGTAATGCTGGATAATGGACAGCTTCAGTTAACCTGGTGAAAGCATTGCATGGATATAAGAGTGCATCTATAGTGTATACTGTAGTGACATAATGTAATAAAAGTACCCTTTGACAATCCGGTTGGGTAAATTATGGTTGGATCGAAAACTGAATTTTTAGGGAAACAAATTTTTAAAACAGGGACTTGTCTGTCTTGCAAGTTACACCCTGTATTTTCTGCGAATGATACCAAAATGCAAACAGTTCGAACGAAATGTGCGTCTGATGATGGTCTGTGTAAGGACACGTCGTAGACTTTTGTTACTGCAAATCTGTACCTAATGTTTCCGCTACTACCTCCAAGCAGAGCAGTGGTTGTGCTCCAAGCTATATCCCATCATGGATGTAAAAAATACATCCATGATCCCATCAATATAGTATACGGTACGTACAATGCACTGCAGCTTACAGTCTGTGTCCCATCGATGCTGCTGACAAAATCTCGCCTTCTGATAACAGGGGTCGAGGTAAAAGGCTTTTGTCCATGTTTTCAGCGTTAGAGTTATATTGCCGAGCACAAATTTGAGGTTTAGGATTACACTCCATCCCGAGTCGCTGTACGAAAATTCAATGCGCTACTTCACCAACGTCCAACACGTCCTGTGTATCAGCTGCGAGCAGCCGACGTGTTTACACTCTCCGGTCACGGTTCCTCAAGGTCAGTTCGTGCATTGATATTGATTCTTCGTGCGGAAAGAATTTTTACTCTCTTTTTAGTCTTTCTATGATAAAAATAACCATTATCATTAAACTAATAAATTAAATGCTATATTAATTATGAAATATAACGGATTGGTGCAGATGTAGAGTCAATTCCAGCGTTTAAAATCGGGACTACATTATCAATCGCGTAATGATTTATAGATCGCACTTCCGTTATCGTCATGAGGCTTGATCGGCGCGAAGTTAGATTTTAGTTCCATCGGCCAGTGTCGGCTGCGTATTTCGATCAGGGAGTTTTCTAGTGGACAATTTCGTGATCTTTCTATGGAATCGCCAGCCAAATGATATCACATAGTTGCAAAAACGTGTACACAGTACCAGGGACAGGCGGAGTTCTAAATTTGTGAACGCGAGCGGCAGTAAAGATGCCGACTATATTTTCTGAGTACGGTATTTACACACAGCACGGAGAGACCTGCAACCGGGACTCATCCAGCGTCTGCGAGCCGTCCACAAATGTAAGTCAATGTACCGTTCGTCGTCCGTCTTTACATCGCTATTATGTTCTGTAATCGTTGTAGTGCAATGTTTACCTAAAGATAAATTTTCGTTGAGTCCTGATTCATACTAGAATTCACTTTCGTTTCACAACAGTTAGTGCTGAGATTTTTGCAGATTGTCGCCGTCGTGTATGTAAACAACATACGGCGAGTTGTCCGCTGTCGGACATTTTAATCATTATTAATTTAATTTCGATCATGAATATTTATGCATTTTCTGCTTCAATTTTTCAACTTGATTTTGTCTCATTTTCAAATAATTATCGATTTCTTTCATGGAATTTACAATGTTTGGTCAAACGGTAAAGACTTACACTCTTCCCTTAACGATTTATATTTTTCAGAATCCATTGCTGGTACACTAAAGGGGACAAAAAATTCAGAGAACAGAAAAACTAAATCGCAGCCTTGACAGTAATATAAATTTTAAATGAAACTTCTCATGTCCAAAGAAAATCTTGACATGATCATGACACTTATGTGGCATGAAATGAACATGGCATATAAAATAAATTGTACCACAATTGAATTTAACCTTTTTTTTCTCTGTCGTCTTTTTATTTGCGCTGACCATTGTTTCTCGTGAAACTGGTAATTCAGAGTTTAGTTGGATAAAACACATCTTGTGCTGTCCACAGTCCGCCTTAAGATTTGTCAGATTTTCATTCTCAACCATGTCACTGACATTGGCCATGTCTACACAAGTGATTCTACAACTTCCGTGTACATATCTGAAATGAACATATTTTTAGAGAAGATAAAAATTTTGAAACTTGTGGTACAATACAAGAAATTTTGCTGTCACTTAATTGTGTTACTTCTTTGGTTTTCAGTATCTCTTGTCTATTATAATGTATTTAGTTTTCTTACTATAACTGAAATTGGTAAAAGTTTATTCCAGAGCTGACTGTTGTAGAATTATACCAACTTTTGAAGGAAATTTTGTATGTGTAATTTGCAGCAAATGTGCAGTAACATGCAAAATAATTTGCTGTATGGAGTTTGCGGCAAATTTTCAGCAACATTCAAATTAATTTGCCGCAAGTTTGCTGCAAGGATTGTGCCGCAGATTTGCTGCAAAGAGTTTGCAGCAACGTTGCGGCAGGGAGTTTGCTGCATATTTGCAGCAAGTTCACAAGAAACCTAATTTGCATCTGAAAAATGAACCACCCGCATATTTGCGGCAAATAGTTTGCTGCAAATTTACTGCAAAGCTTGCGGCAAATTTGCAGTAACAGTTTGCAGGAGGCCTAAAATTTCGGTAAGGGAATCTTCCACTTGCAATGGAAGATGGTCAGTGCACTAAATTATTAACATAATTCTACTATTCACTGTGACTTATTGTCTGGCAAGAGACCTACACACCATCTGCCTCTATATAGGTTATGATAAATTGTTAAAAGTAATTTTGTCAAGTTTGCAGCTCTCTAATTTGACCTCCGTATCAGACCTCAGTACCACAACATATGTGAATGCCATGTTATTTGATATAGTACGCTGAAATGTTTCAGGAAAAGAAAGAGAAAAAGATTCACATTCTGTTGTTTCTCACATGGTAATACTTGTTTTGTTTTGATAAGTCTGAGCACTCTTGAAGATTTGAAATTGATTAATACAAAATATGAATGAATGAATTGACTTTTGTCTTGATAAATGTTAATTCATTATATTTTCTAGAACATACCATCTATTCTCCTCTGCTTGGAATATATATATATATATATATATATATATATATATATATATATATATATATATATATATATATATATATATATATATATATGTATATTCACCCTATATACATTAACAAGTGTTAAGTGGTGGAAGCCACCAGGATGAGACACTATCTCAAGTATCCAATAGTAACCACTGACGTGTAGTTTACTTATGAGATTATGTTAATAAAGTAGAATTCTAGTTAATGGCTACACTGTGTGAGTCGTGTGTCTTTTGCTCTAATCAAAAGTGCACTAAAACACAACATAATTGGCGACGAGGATGCTCTTTTGATCCACAAGTGTGTGAAAGAAGACGCCCTGCACAGCCTGAGTGAAGTTGACCTCTGAGTAACCAAGTCCTGCAAAGTTTCAACTGGAAGACGGTAAAAAGTTGCCTTGAGTCGAACTTGAGCCACACCCTGTTGAACAAAGGTCATTAACGTTACTTGGTAGTCTACATGGGTGATACGGAACAAAACTCTGTAGTCACCAATCAGCCATCAACACCGGGTCGAAGTATTTTTCCTGCTCCCCCACCAGCCCAAATAGAAAGACCATCTTCAGAACGCTGGGGACGCATAGATGCATTTGATGACAGTTTAGAAACATGGTCAGCTTATGCAAGGAGGCTAACCCACAATTTCAATGCCAATCAGGTACCAGAAGACAGGAAAATTTCGTGTCTATTATCGTTATTGGGACCAACGGTGTATGGTACGTTAGAAAATTTGATATTGCCAGAATTGCCAACATCCAAGCAATTCGAGGAAATTGTTGAGATTTTTGAAAATCACTATGAGCAGAAGCCATTGTTGGTGCATGAAAGATTCACATTTTGGTGTAGAAATCAAAAAGAAAGCGAATCCATTTAGGCATACGCATGTGAACTGTGGAGACTATCAAAAACCTGCAAGTTTGGTACATTTTTTTTATATATATACAGTCAAAAATAGTAAAACGGTTTAAATTCACTTGGATGGAAATAAATACAGCAATGATGTAAAGTAACGTGATGCAAGTGCAAGCAATAGATCATTATGGGTTCTCTATGATCGTGTCATATGAATGATGAAGATATGACATCAGCAGGATTAGTTTATAACAATTAATATACAGCAAAGAAAAAACATCATCAAAATCTCCTAGGTGTTCATCAGTTATTTACCAAGGAGACTGCAGTGGTGAATGAAAAGTGACCCATGCGGGACTCGAACCCACACACCCCGTATACATTACGGATGCTCTACCAACTGAGCTAATGGATCAGTCGGCTCAATGTGGGCGGTTTTGACTCTTAGATGGGACTTTTCATTGGTTGTGCATTGATGGTGAGTAAGGCGGCTAAACTCATCACCTAACCTTTCAACCTAAGGATCCCGCAGGATTCTACAGGGCTTAGCACACAAGTCACCAACTTAGGAATCGGTTAATGGTAATGAGGATCAATCAAAGAAATGATGCAAAGCCAAACAGGGGTAAATTTGAAAATGACTCACCATACCAATTTTTTTTATGAAATGCAGCGGTGAATGAAAAGTGACCCATGCGGGACTCGAACCCACACTCCCCGTATACATTATGGATGCTCTACCAACTGAGCTAATGGATCAGTCGGCTCAATGTGGGCGGTCCTGACTCTTAGATGGGACTTTTCATTCGTTGTGCATTGATGGTGAGTAAGGCGGCTAAACTCATCAACTAACCTTTCAACCTAAGGATCCCACAGGATTCTACAGGGCTTTGCACACAAGTCACCAACTCAGGAATCGGTATATGGTAATGAGGATCAATATATATATATATATATATATATATATATATATATATATCATACACATGTATGTCCATTATGAGAAACAACAGGATGTTGCCAACTGTGAAACATACGGGACAGCTAATTTATAACCTCAGTGACCCCAGATAAATTTTACAGACATACCTCAAAAGTCAGCAGACTTTTCCATACCTGTGCAGTTTGATTCTATTTCAGACTACCCTATTATTTTTGAGAGGGAAACATTGTTCTCTAAGCTGATATTTAACTCACATTATCAGTAATTACAAATAATTCATATAAAATATCATCAGATGAGTATGAAGATTTTAGGGTTCATAAAAATAAAGTACAGGATTAAATTAACACTGAAATTGTTGTGTTCTAAACAGTGGAATTTGTACACCCCTTGCTGAAATTTGGAGTAATCAATTGGAAGATTGCCAAGTATTGTCTGCCAAACAGGTAGAATGAAGTTATACTTCCTGCAAACACTCTAGATCTGCATTCAAAATTGTTGTATGTATACTTTGAGTTAAATGGTATGCCAGCTGTTCTGTGCATTCCTACTTTGGAAATAACTATGTATCATGGAAGACAAACAATATCAGGCTAAACTATGGCACCATAGTGCTTGTTTCCATATGGATTGTTTCTATCAGTAATGATTTATATGCTTGTCAGCAAACAACCTCCATGATATACCATTTGATGGGTGCGACTGACCTTTAAACCCACTGTAGTACTTCAGCAAAGTAACACAACAATTTTATTGTTAATCATGTTACAGGTAATGACAACATAGCTATGTGGAAGCTTAGTAGCAAACACAGTCTACTTCATGTTGATAGAATCCACAACCAAGGTGTGTTAATGGTGTCAATCTAGTTTCATACGTGTCACACTTTGTCCAAATTTTCATGAAAAGACAAGTTACGTGATGTGTGAAATATTCCTCATATTTTGAGCTAGTCTGCTCTTTTGAAATAATTTTTATTAAACTCATATTTGAAATCATTCTTAAAGTAAACTTTGGCTCAGAATCTGGAGTAGCAGCACAATATCTTCAGCGTGATTAAAACCCACTACAGATTGCCAGGAAGGGAAATTTTGTACAAAAACTGTACGATTACCGATTGCTGGTAATCAAAGTGTCTCTGAAATTCTGAATCTGGTTCACGTTTCACACAATATGAGATATTTGAAGTGATCAGAACAATGAGTACATTCAAATTAGCTAATGTGATATGAAGTGAAAGCTGGCATTAAGGAGAGTAAATTTATCTGACAGCATAAAACAGTAAGTGTGATATTTACAATTTCACAATTGTAATACCCACTGTAATTATATATACATTGAGTACATTATAATTTTCTCATACACAATGAACATAATCATGTTGTATATTTTTATTAGCCTGTTTTGATTTAAAGAAACCGGACTGAAATTTGTATATATGAAGCAGCAAACAAAATAACTGGTACACCAGTAATGGTTATGATTATACACATCACCTCGGCTTAACTTTTCACCGTATCTGTTGACGTGTTATAACAAATTAATTTGAATGTGTCTGCCAAACACTGTGAAAATTTTATTTACAGAGGATTCTGAAGTTTTCATTAAAACTGGTACTGTAACATTAATAATGGTAATCTTACAGTACATAACCTTTTCACATATGTCTCAATTGACATGTTATAACAATGAACTGGTAATTTGAACCTGTCTGTCAAACACTAACAAGGGATTCTGAAATTCTTTTATTAAATGATATGTCACCATGTAGGCAAAATCGCAATGTGACTAGTGATTGTAAAAGCCACCTTGCAGTCAATAAAGGTGAACTCTTCTACCATTTCAGACAAGCTGATAGTTGCATTTAGCAATATCACTGGTAATATTGAGTGCAGTATATCATCAATATAATTGACGATTTGTTCCTATAACTTCTTCTTTTTTGTGCATATTCAGTCCATATACTGCATGCATCTGGCAATAAAAAAGCTCGTAATATAATGTTTGTATGTTTATACCTGTATGGCATGTTGATGACCTGAAGTGACCTGTAATGCATGGGTTGATAAGAGCTGCACTCTTTACATGTTGTAAATGTTAAATGGTACCATAAAACTGTATAAAGCCTCAGATCAAGTGACAGAAACCAAACAAACACTCCTGTTGACTAAAGTTGTAAAGTAAGCAACTGGCGTCAGTCTCTTTGGAAGTTGTGACCAAACGACTGGCATTTAGTTTCATCTTTTCTATGATGTTGACTGTCTCATGTTAGTCAAATACCTTCTACATGTCTTGGATAATCCCCATAATCTGACCTAGCTTCCAAGCCGTGTGACAAAGGGTATGTACCGGTAGTGTTGTCTTTTAGGAGTTAGTATAACCAGGTAACAGATATGCATAACGTCATACGAAGTGATAGCTTATATTAAGGACAGTAAATTTATCTCACAGCATAAAACAGTAGTCTGATGTTTACAATTTCACTATTGTAATACCCAGTTAATTATACAGGTCCCCAGGATGACTTTAGTGAGATAATTTTATACATTCAGGAAATACTTAATATTTTATCCATGTCTTTGGTAGCTTCAGGGACATTAGCCCTATGTTTATATTTACGACTATGCATCATCAAAGACAAACAATATCAAAGTAAAATGTCACAATGAAATGCTTGTTTCTATTTATATAGTGAGTGTTCTGATCAGTAATGATTCACCAGATGCATGTCAGCACACAGCCATCAACAACCACCGTACTATTTGGTCGATAAGACTGACCTTTTAGACCCACTTTTCTATTGTTTCAGGGGAGTAACACAACAATTTTATTGTTAACCCCTTGACTACCTATGGCGCCGGATATATCCGGCGCCATATTGAATTACCATATACCTTGAGTGCCGGAAATATCCGGCACAGTTAATTAGGCGTATTTGCTTCGTTTTTGTCGCTAAAAATCCCGTTATTTCGGCATCGGCACGCAGCGCAACTAAGATTGATGTATTCCGATCTGGCCTGAATGTGATTGCGCCCCAGTACGTCCGAGTATGGCCAAAATCCGGAAGCAAATGTCGTGACCCATGACCTCGACCCTGAAAGGTCAGGCTGATCACAGAAGCATCGCGCTGATTGTTTACAGTTTTCAGAAGTTTGGACGATCGCGAATATGTTTATGGTTTGTTTTTTTAATGAAATGACATGTTTATTTATTGAAAACAAACGATTTCTATGTAAATATGTTTTAGTAACAGCAATATTTGTGAATGAAACGAGAGGAAATACAATTTTTTTACTATAAGCCAGTGAAATTTTATAGCAGCCATATTATCAATGTGACTGGTCACATGACTGATCTCGTGTTTTGTCATGTGATATGTTGTTCCCTAAAATGTATTTTTAAATATTGTGAATTATTTTTTGATAAATCATAACCATTTTAGATGCATGTTTCTGCAAGGAAGACATAAAGCAGGTGTTTACAAAATGTTTACAAAATGTGTTGATTTTCAAATACAGAATCATGTCAGATGCTGTTTTTTTATGGTTCATTTACTCTGCTTTTTGTGAGAAAAACCTTAAATACGTACATCTATAAATAAAGTACAGGATAGTGATTATTACATATATGTAAAGACAATGCCCTGAAATTGCAACTGTATTCAAATTTGCGTCATTTTATGGATTCAAAACACGTCCTGATGCTTCAAATATTCATATTCTTTGCCAACTCTGGTCACATGATGTGTCACATGATCAGTCACGTGACCTGAAAATACAAAACTTATGTATGAAAAAGTGGGAAATTTCATGCTGAATCAGAAAATATATGGTTTATTGGTACTTACTTAATTTTTACTCTAAGCAGTGTTCATGCAATGACCACACCCAAGATTTTATCAATATTTACATAAGGGGCCTGGTATATAGGAATACATAGGCCTTGGTAGTCAAGGGGTTAATCATGTGACAGGTAATGGCATAGCAAGTGGAAGTAGTAAACACAGCAGCTTTCTGGACACGTTCTGAGTCTAATTGTATCAAACTAAAGAAAACCTAAACACTTTGTTGAATGCTGTTACTCCAAGCTTCACCAGAGTAATCTTCAGTAGAAGTCAAACATCTGTAGCAGTCTACTTCATGTTGATAGAATCCACAACCAAGGTGTGTTAATGGTGTCAATCTAGTTTCATACGTGTCACACTTTGTCCAAATTTTCATGAAAAGGCAAGGTAGTAAGAGACATTTTTCCGGCCTTCCTTAAGCTTGTTGAATGTACTCGTGTGTGGAATACTCCTGCATACCGGTATGTTGAACCTATTCTGCCCTTTTGAAATAAATTTTATTACACTCATATTTGAAATCATGATTGAAGTAAAACTTTGGCTCAGAATCTTGCAATCATGAATAGCAACACAATGCCTTCAGTGTGATCAAAACCCACAACAGGAAGGGTACTTCTGTACAAAAAACTGTGACATTACAGTTGGCTGATAATCAGAATGTCTTTGAAATTGTGGATCTGATTCACATTGTGGATCTGATTCACTTTCAAACAATATAACAAATTTCAAGTTATCATAGCAGTGAGAACAGTCAGGAAATAATCATGGTAAAAAAAAGCTAACATCATATGAAGTGAGAACTGGCATGAAAGTAAATTTATCTAACAGCATAAACATTTACACTGCATGAAAACCCAATAATTCAGATAAATTCACATTAATGAGTTGCCTGTATTATAGTGTAATACACGTGAATTCACATGAATCAACATGAATACAGGCTTGCTGAATACAAAAAATGGATTCTTGACTGTATTCATCTGTATATGCACTCTTCAGCTAAAATACAGGCAATAATCCATGTAAATACAGTAAGTATTATAGGGTTTTTATGCAGTGTTAACATTAACATTTACATTACTATTGTAATACTGACTTAATTACATACACATTGAGTACATTATAATTATGCAACTCGTTTTCTCAGACATAATGAACATAATCATGTTGTATATTTAAATTCGCCTGTTTTGATTTTAAGAAACTGGGCTGACATTATTATATATGAAACAGCAATCAAAATATCCGGTACACCAGTAATGGTTTTGCTTGTACACATAACCTTGGGTATACTTTTCACTGTATCTGTTGACATGTTATAACAAATTAATTTGAATGTGTCCGTAAAACTTTGTGCCAATTCTATTGATAGGAGATTCTGTACTTTTCATTAAATCTGGTTCTGTAACATTAATAATGTTAATGTTTCAGTATATGTAAAATACATAACCTTTTCACAATACATGTATCTCTCTGTTGACATGTTATAACAATGAATTTGTAATTTGAACATGTCTATCAAACACTGACAAGGGATTCTGAATTTTTTTTATTAAATGATATGTCACCATGTACTAAGGCAAAATCGCAATGTGACTGGTGATTGTTAAAGCCACCTTGCAGTCAATAAAGGTGAACTCTTCTAACATTTCAGACAAGCTGGTTGTTGCATATTGAGTGCAGTATACCATTGATATAATTGATTTTTCCCTATAACTTCTTCTTCTTTGTACATTTTCAGCCATAATGCTGCATGCATCTGCATGTTAAATCACAACCTGGACACTTGATCCTGTGCTAAGTCAAGACTTGAACACTTCATCCTGTGCTAAGTCAAGACCTGCAGGACACTTCATCCTGTGCTAAATCCAGACCTGGACACTTCATCCTTTTGGCAAATCAGCCAAGTTACAACTAAGGTATAATATGGTCTTGATTTATTCTATTATCTTGAATCTACTTGAACTATGTATTGTCTTCTTTTCATTACGAAGACGAAATAACAATGATCACAAAGTTGCAGTAACAAACAAGTTAGTTCAACTTTTTTCTCCGCTGTCAGTGACGCAGAGTTTATCAAATAGGCTTATATTCCGTCATCGTCCGTCGCCATCGTACATCCATAGGCCGTCCATCTGTTGTCAGTTGTACGCAACAATTGCCTTCTCCCCTGAAGCCGCAATTACGATTGCTTTGAAATTCGATATGAAGTTCACTTGGGGTGACCTCACTTATAGACGCCCCTCGGTTACTTATAGCAGATTACTAGAATGGACACTCATTATGTAAACTGACGCTGAACGAGTAAGACAAAGGGGAGCTCCCAAAAACGTAGCATTTTCATCATTTATAAGAGACTACTTGCCAAATTTAAACACCTACGGTAGCATGAATATGCTACCCAGTAGTTGAGGGTCTCAATTTAAACACTCAATAAGTTTAAAAGTAGATTTCGATGTCTAAATGTAACAAGGAAAAAATGTCGTCAATTTACATATCAATGCATATCAGTACATGTCACTGACATCGACTGTCGATCAAACGCTTCTTCAAACTCAGCCTCGTATCAACACAATGTTTGTAAAATCTCTGGAAGCGTTTGTTTAGTAATGTTTAGTAAATCAAGAATAAATACTTGTGACCTCTTTGCCTTGCTTGATCTTCTAACAGTAGCCCGAAACATAAATGTTCTGAAGATCAACACGGTTTTGTAAAACCGTTGAGGTAAAATAGTCCACCCGACGAACTTTTCCTGGGCCTGTAAAGTACCTACCTTCGATGCATTCTGAAAACAAAACATATTAACATAAGTATCTAGGTCGGTAGAGTTCGGTATACTATTTTGGAGGATGTGGTGGCCCTGGAAAGGGCCGTTTTGGTTTGGATTGAACGTATAGAGGAGTGCTCATGACCACCTATGGCCAACGTACGGTAGCCTGGGCAAATTAGGATATAGTGACCGTACAAGGGAAGCTACACAGAGGGACATAACTTCCCTCCTTGTGATGACGACATCATCTGCCTGCATAAGTTGTTGCTTTCGCAACAAATACCACTCGTCCCGCCAAGCATTTCTCCGATCTAACAGGTTCAAGAATTTTCGATAATGTCGATGTCGAATCGACACGTTGTCGTTGCAGGGCTCCTGACCATTGCCAAGCCATTCCTCTCTGTTTGTTGTCACACAGGGTTCTGACAGGCCAAAACAACCCTTACCAAAAACATAGCGCTATTTTTAGTAGGTGATAGCGCTATTTTACAGAGGTGACAAATAGGTGACATAGAGGTGAAAGTTTTTTGTACAGAGCTTTATTTCCAACTGAAACAATGGATATCTACTTGAAATCTACCTACACCTATTACAATACTACAAGCTAACAGGTAGGTCTATCATAGGCAATAAGTAGTAATTTCAGCGAAATATTGAAGAGATGCAAATTAAGTGATTTAAATATCTACGAAAATCTACTGCACACCTACCACTTGCCTCACCTGGGAAAAAAGGATTTCAACCTACCGGTACATGATACCTACAGAAATCTAATAGTCATCTACTGAGACACCTACCTTGTACCTAGTACAGACCTACGACAGACCTACTAACATGCCTACATAAATCTGCTACACACCTACTAAGATACAACTAGCACCTATTAGTGACCTATGATAGACCCATGTATGAGACCATAGTAACTACATTCTAAAAAGCACGGATGCACATTTGATCAAGTAACATTACAATTTATGAATTGAGAATTTTAGCCATCTTTGGTTCGAAAATTTTACAAGAAATTTATTTTTAGCTCCAATATATGCATATGTATATATGCAAATGGGAGGTATTCGTATAAGGTGGAAAAATGTCGTCTGTATGTATGCATGTATGTACGTATGTATGTATGTATGTATGTATGTATGTAGGTATGTATGTATGTATGTCCGTCCACATCAAAAACTCCTAAACCGTAGCACCTACTGTCTTATTATTTGGTGTACAGGTTCACCTAGGGGTGGAGATGTGAATTTGTTCAAATGAACATGTCAGTGCCAAAAATATGCAAATGAGGGGGAAAAAAGGAAAAATCCTGCAAATGGCTAAAACTCAGTTAAGCATTGGTCAGATTTATTTGAAACTTGGTATGCAAATTTCTTTAGGTATTCTAAATTATGTGTGCAAAAATTGGGATGAAATTTGCATGTTTGTATTTTTAGGGTATTTTTTCCGTTTTTAGTCACTAAATCTTGTTTTCTGAAATCGCTCGTCTGATTGCTATGAAACTTAATATTCATGTTACTTAGGATAACCTCAGTCATGCTTGTACAAATTGTATTGATATTGTCATATTTGTAATTTTGGGGCAATTTTCCCAATTTTTGATAAAAAAAAATTTTATCCAAAAACTACTGATTTGATAGCTTTGATATTTGGTGTACATGTATCTAAGATTAATCTCAATATAATGTATTGAAGGTATGTTGACACTGGCAAATTTTTTTTTATTTTTGGTGCAATTTTTGCCTTCTTTGGTCAAAAAATTTTTCTCCTTAAACTTCTGATCTGGTAGCTTTGATATCTAGTGTACAGGTTCCTAGGGTTTATGATAATCAGATATATTCAAAATTAGGATGAAATCAGCAATTTTGTATTTTGGGGGCAATTTTTCTTATTTTTGGTCAAAAAATGTGTTTCTCAAAATTTACCAGTCTGATGGCTTTGATATTAAGTTAACCGGTTCTTAGGGTTTTTGTTAATAAGATATATTGAAATTAAGTTGAAATCCGGAATTTTGAATTTTTGGGGCAACTTTTGTCAGTTTTACTGGGATATCTTTCATTTTGTAGTTTTAAGATTTTTTTGGTAATTTTATACCTACTGGAACTAAGAGTATATAATGTGGTGATTTAGTAAGCATTTGATATGGTAAACTGTATTTGGTGTTGAAATGCGGTAAAAAAATCCTGGCAGATTTTGAAAAAATTCCAAACAAATGCCAATAAAAAATTCAGCCAGAGAAGGTTTGACAAAAAGGAAAGGTGGGATAGTGGGGAAAAAAGAATGTACAATGGATCTGATAAAAAATATAATGTACCTCATCGATCTTCCAGACACCATCCCTTATCAAATGGTCCACCCCGATGTATTTTTGTGCGCAATTAACCATGCAGTGTATTTTAGTTTAAGAAGTTAGGTAAGGATTTGAAAGGAATAGTCAAGTTCACCACAGTTTAACTTTATCTCTTGTGTCATCATCTTGTGTAATTGGTTAAGTTTGTAAGTTGTTCCAGATGTGGATGCACCAGCTGTTCTGGAAGAAAACAATGTTTACTTTTCCCCGAAGGGTTTCTGAGTTGATGATTGTATGTTGAAATTTCTCCATGTATCTGGTGTATGGGCAAAGTGTAAACATTGGTTGCATGTTATGTATTTCAGTCTATGTCAAATATTGTAAATGAAAAATCAAGAACAGTTTACAGTGTGCTTGTAAAAGATAACATATTTGTCAATACATATACTGCCTTGCAGATTGATTGTCTTAAAGATTATCAGAGAAGTAGAAAAGGAAAGAAACTAATCAAATTGCTGTAACATATTCACTCTCAGTGCCTGCATAGGCCTATACTTAACTATTTTATCATTACATTCAGCTGTTTGTTATATCTTTATCACTCTCCATGGGCCAAGGCACACTTGGGTCAATGTCATCACTCTGTGCCAGTCTGTGTATGTCAGTCTGTCTGTATATGTATGTCCATGTTTCATACAATTGTTGACTTGTTTTGATAACTATATGGCAGCGAACAGTGATGTTGTCACTATTTTTAGCTCACATTTGGTATACCAATGTGAGGTAATCGTATAAGCTGAATCAGTTCATTTCCATGCATTTGCATGTCTGTATATATGTATGTATGTATGTATGTATGTATGTATGTATGTATGTATGTATGTATGTATGTATGTATGTATGTATGTATGTATGTATGTATGTATGTATGTATGTCCATCCACGTCAAAAACAGCTAAAACGTAGCACCCACTGTCTTAGTATTTGGTGTACAGGTGCACCTAGGGGTGGAGATGTGAATTTGTTCAAATGAACATGTCAGTGCCAAAAATATGCAAATGAGAGGAAAAAAGGGAAAACTCTGTAACCATTGGTCAGATTGGGTTGAAACTTGGTGTGCAGGTTCCTTTAGGCATTCTAAAGTAGTTGTTAAAATTTGGGATGAAATTTCTATGTTTCTATTTTTTGGGTAATTTTTTCAGTTTTTAGTCAAAAAATGTTTTTAGTCAAAAAATGTTTTTCTCTGAAACCACTCATCTGATTGCTTTGAAAGTTGGCATTCATGTTCCTCAGGATGACCTCAGTCAATCGTTTACAAATTGAATTGAAATTTTAATATGTGTAATTTTGGGGCAATTTTCCAAATTTTTGGTCAAAACTTTTTTTATTGACAAATTACTAATCTGATAGCTTTGATATTTGATATACAGGTTTCTAAGGTTGATCATAATCAGTTTAATGAATATCATGAAGATATCTTGAATTTTGTATTTTTGCTCAATTTTTTGGTTACTTTTCTCATTTTAAGTAAAATTTCTTCTTCTCTGAAACCGCTAGCCCAATTGCTCTCAAATTTGGATTGGATGTTTGCAAGGGTGTTACCCTTCTAATTGTTAAAATTACAACAAAATTGGAAATATTACTGTTTTGGGGCAATTTTTGTCATTTTTGGTCAAAAAATCTTAAAAGATATATTCTTTTTAAAGCCCCTGGACAGACAGCTTTTATATTTGGTGTACAGATGTCCAGAGATGACAATAGTTTGATATGTGGAAATTGTCCTGAAATATACAAATTTGTATTTATAAGACAATTTTGTTATTTTTGGTCAAGAAAACTTGTTCTCAAAATTACTTGTCTGATAGCTTTGTAATTTGGTACAAAAGTCCCGACGGATGTTATGAGATAAATTTTCTGTTCAAAGTGTTGGGAAACCCCCAAATTTGTATATTTTAGGTAATTTTCTTTTGTGACCTTAAATGACCTACATCAACCCAGGATCTGTTGTGAGAGAGTTTTGATGGCTGTGAACATAATGTTGTCATATTTAATATCAATTTGTAGTAAAATTTGATCCAGAAAACAAATCTGAGGTAAATTTTTTCATTGCGAACCAATTTTTGCAACTTTTGCATGTAAGACACACAAGAACTGATGAGAAATTTGGATCCAGGATAATTTCACATGTTGTAATCCTCCCACAGTGGAAGGCATTTCACTCTCTGTAACTGATTTAAGTGCTGTTTACATTCGAATGATAGCACTCATAGCATTAATTAAAACATCCCAAAGGTTGTAAATACATTTCCTGCCGTGCCAGCTGGTCTTATGTAAGGGGGGGGGGAACATTTGATATTCAGGAAGGGGTAGGGGATAGAAGATTGATGAGGTAGCTTTACTTTTTACCAGATCAATTGTACATTTTTTCCCACTTTTTATTTTTTCCCCACTCTCCCACTTTTTCTTTTTGTCAAGCTTCTCTGGCTAATTTTTTTGTTGACATTTGCTTATGTATGTAGGATCTGCTTGTCCCATTGCTATAGAAGTTGATATGCATGTTCCTAAAGATGACCTCCAGTACCTAAGTTGCAGACCTTATTTGCTTTTGTCATTCTTGTTTTTCTGGTTTAAATGTTTCTTGAATTTATTAATTCAAACCGAATGTGAGCACACTGTCCTTGACGGTATTTGTATATGTCCTTGTGCTTAGACTCCAGTTAACTTACATGCTTGGCTTGTTCCTGTGGAATAATATCGTCCCTAAAACTTGACCATCGCTCAGAATTTTCTGAGATTATACCGGTGATTATGTTCCAGGAATTCGACGAATTTTCCAAAGCTTGTCAATTGCAGGATCATCTCTTTTATGTATTACTCTGTCACTGTCAAAAAAATTAATTAACATGTCTCTCGGCATAGTAGCACTGAAGGCGGGCACTGGATCAAGTTGGCCAGAAATTCAAGCTAAAATATTTGAAAAAACATACATGCATATCAACCAGACCCCTCTTGGTGTTACTAGTCCGAAACAAACTTGAAAATGTTCAATCAAAAATGTTCCTGGTTATCAAATAGGTTGATTTTCCGTTGTCGTCCGTCGTCGTCGTCGTCCGTCGTCGTCGTCCGTCATCCGTCGTGCGTCAACAATTGCTTTCTCCTCTGTAACCGCAAGTCCAATTGCTTTGAAATTTTACATGCAGTTCACTTGGGGTGACCTCACTTAAGTTTGTTCAAATCAGGGTGAAATTTACATATTTGTATTTTTGGGGCATTTTGGGTGTTTTTGGTAAAAAAATCTTCTCTAAACCGCTTGTCGGATTGCTTTGAAATGTGATATGCAGTTTACTTATGGTGACTTTAGTCAGATTTGTTCAAATCATTGTGAAATTTGCATATTTGTATTTTTACGGCAATTTTGTCATTTTTGGTAAAAAAAAATATTTAAAAATCTTCTTCTTCAAAACTACCAGTCAGATAGCTTTGATATTTGGTACATATGTCCCTAGGGATGATCTATTTCAGATTTGATCAAATTGTGCAGAAATATGCAAATTTGCATTTTAAGGCAATTTTTGCTATTTTAGGTCAAAAATGTATTTCTCAAAAGGTACAGGTCTGATAGTTTTGAAATTCGGTATACAGGTTTCTATAGGTGAACTAAGTAATATATATTGAATTTCAGATGAAATCTGTAATTTTGTATTTTTGGGGCAATTTTTTCCATTTTTGGTCATTTCATTTCATTTCATTTTTGTATTTCCAAAACTACTCATCTGATAGCTTTGCAATTTTGTATACACTTTTCTACAGATCAAATTAATGATATTTATTGAAATTATGATGAAATCTGCAATTTTGAAATTTTTTGGGCAATTTTAGCCATTTTTGGTCAAAACATGTTTCTCAAAAAGTACTGGTCTAACAGCTTTTGAAATTTGGTATACAGGTTTCTATAGATGAACTAAATTTAATCTTTTGAAATTATGATGAAATCTGCAATTTTTATTTTTGGGGGCAATTGTTGCCAGTTTTGGTCAGAAAATTTTATTCTCAAAAAACTACTCATCAGATAGCTTTGGTTGACATGTTCTTTAGGGATGATCTGCTGTGATATATTCAAAGTATGATGAAATCTTCAATTGTGTATTTTTAGTTCCCACGGACACCGTCCGGGGGGACTTATAGGTTTGGTCATGTCCGTACGTCCGTCCCTGCGTGCCTGTGTGCGTGCGTCCGTCCGTCCGTCCGTCCGTTCACGCAGATATCTCAGAGACGCCTGGAGCGATTTTGTACAGACTTGGTACAAGGAGACTTGGCAAGGAAAACTTGGTACTTTTTAGTTTTCACCTCCATAGACTCCCATGTATAAGGCAGTCCATAGACTCCCATGTATAAGGCAGTCCATAGACTCCCATGTATAAAGCAGTCCATAGACTCCCATGTATAAGGCCAAGAAAAATAAAAATGTAGTTTCTCATCGTATTCATATTGCAAAAAGGATGCAGTGACACAGTTTTTAGTCCCAACATAAAGTCCAGGGGGCTTATAGATTGGGTCATATCCGTCCTGAGTCCATCTGTGAGTCCATCCGTTCACGCAGATATCTCAGACACTTTGACAAAATGTCACATGACCTTGGTGACCTTTGACCTTGAATATACATATTTGTCCATAACTCAGTAACCACAAGTGCTAAACCTTTC
>LD346202.1:134344-149717 GCA_001465055.1 Ptychodera flava
TCTGATTGATTTGAAACTTGGTATGGAAGTGCATAGGAGTGACCTTTCCCAAATCTGGGCAAATCGTGGTGAAATTTGCATATTTGCATTTTTTGGCTATTTTTTTCGTTTTTGATCAAAAATTTTTTTTTAACTCTGAAACCACAGGTCCGATTGAGTTGAAACTTAGTGTATAGGTTTTTACGGGTGACTTCAGTAAGATTTGATCAAATTCTGGTGAAATTTGTATAATTTTATTTTATTGGGGGAATTGTTTCTATTTGTGATAAAAAAATCTTTTAGCTTGATTTTAGCTTGTTTTGATAACTATATGGGAGCGACCAGTGACATTGTCACTATTTTTAGTATATATGGATAACTTTGCAATACAATTTTTTTGACAAAATGTCGCGTGACCTCGGTGACTTTTGACCTCAAATATACATATTTGTCCATAACTCAGTAACCACAAGTGCTACAGCCTTCATATTTGGTATGATGAGACACCTTATGACGCCACATATTGTTCCTCATTAATTATGTGCATATCTAATTTTGAGCGAGCCAATAGAGCCAGAGGTCTCATTTTTGGTATGTAGGGATAACTCAGTAATACAATTTTTTTTACAAAATGTCACGTGACCTCAATGACCTTTGACCTCAAATATGCATATATGTCCATAACTCAGTAACCACAAGTGCTACAACCTTCACATTTGGTATGATTGGACACCTTATGACGCCACATATTGAACCTCATTAATTATGCGCACATCTAATTTTGAGCGAGCCAATAGAGCTAGATGTCTGATTTTTGGTATATAGGGATAACTTATCAAGACAATTTTTTGACAAAATGTCACGTGACCTCGGTAACCTTTGACGTCAAATATACATATTTGTCCATAAGTGCTACATCCTTCATATTTGGTATGATAGGACACCTTATGACGCCACATATTGTACCTCGTTAATTATGTGCATATCTAATTTTGACCGAGCCAATAGAGCTAGATGTCTGACTTTTGGTACATAGGGATAGACTATAGGAGAGAAATGTTTTGACAAAATGTCATGTGACCTCAATAACCTTTTACCTAAATTCACGATTATGTCAATAAATAAGTAACCACAAGTGCTATGTCCTTTATATTTAGTAGGATGGGAGACCTTATGACAACACATGCTTTATCTCATTAAATATGCACATGTATAATTGTGGGCGAGCCAATAGAGCTAGAGGTCTGAATTTTGGCATATATGGATTAATTAGAAATACATTTTTTTTCAAAATGTCACGTGACCTTGATGACCTTTGACCTTGATTATGCGTATATATATATGCATAACTCTGTAACCACAAGTTCTTTACGCTTCAATTTTGATAGGATAATAGACCTTAAGATGTCACATCTTGTACCTCATTTATTATGCACATATGTTTTTTCTTGGCTGGCCAATACAGCTAGAGGTCTGATCTTTTTTCCTGATTTAGAACCATAACTTAGACATGCCTCTTGTTTCAAATTGGGAACAATGACATAGACCTATGTGTCCATAGATCTGAACATATACACTCCAGTGATACTTCATAATGACCCCATTTCCTGCCCCATCATGAGTAATACTCCTATTACAAGTGGGGACTATGTCATTGTCAATGACTTGTTGCAGCTATTTTTTGCCACTTTTTTCTGGCCACTGCATTAGGCTATCAAAGTTTTCCACCTCCTTCATCAACATGTGTCAAAAATAGTTATTCTCTATAAAACACAGCGGAGCTATATCAGCCGCTAGGTCGCTTGTATAGGCAATTTTTGTCATTTTTGTAAAAAAATCTTTAAAAATCTTCTTCTTCAAAACTGCCAGTCAGATAGCTTTGATATTTGGTACATATGTCCCTAGGGATGATCTTTTTCAGTTTTGTTCAAATTGTGCAGAAATATGCAAATTTGCATTTTACAGGCAATTCTGGCCATTTTTGGTAAAACATGTGTTTCTCAAAAATTACTGGTCAGATAGCTTTGAAATTTTGTATGCAGGTTTCTACAGATGAGCTAAGTAATATGTATTGAATTTCTGATGAAATCTGTAATTTTGTAATTTTTGGGCAATTTTTGCCATTTTTGGTCAAAAAATGTGTATTACCAAAACCACTCATTGCCTTGAAATTTGGTATACAGGTTTGGTACACAGGTTTCTATAGATGAACTAAATGATATTTATTGAAATTATGATGAAATCTGCAATTTTGAATTTTTGGGGCAATTGTTCCATTTTTGGTCAAAAAATGTGTTTCTCAAAAAGTACTGGTCTAACAGCTTTGAAATTTGGTATACAGGTTTTTTTTAGATGAACTAAATTTGGTCTTTTTGAAATTATGATGAAATCTGCAATTTTTATTTTTGGGGCAATTGTTGCCATTCTTGGTGAGAAAATTTTTATTCTCAAAAAACTACTCATCAGATAGCTTTGGTTGACATGTTCTTTAGGGATGATCTGATTTGATATATTCAAAGTATGATGAAATCTTCAATTGTGTATTTTATTAGCTATTTGAACCACTTTTTTCTGGCCACTGCATTGAGCTATCAAAGATTTCCACCTTCTTCATCAACATGTGTCAAAAATAGTTATTCTCTACATAAACACAGCTGAGCTATATCGGCCGCTAGGTCCCTTGTTCAAATAGGGTTTGAAGTTCAACCACGGCTTTTACTTTTGTTCGCCTGTGAGGGCGCCTCAATTTTCCTTTAGGTGCATGATAGGTCATAATAGGTCTATGTAGGTGTGCTTTACCTACACAAATCTATTTGTCACCTACAGTTGATCTAATACAGAAGTAGGTGTAAGATAGGTGTTATTAGGTTCTAAGGAGATGCATAACAAGACTTATTCCTGAAGACCTACAAGTAAACTGACACCTATTTAACACCTCTTGAGATCTACCAAAAACTGGTAAGAACCTACAAAAATAACGTTATATCTACTATAAATAGCGCTCTTTGGTAAGGGAATGGGGGCATTCGTTGGCGGCGGGATCTTAAGGAATTAGAAACCGACATCCGCTGTTTTCAGCTTCGACTCCTACCTTTTCGTAAGGCCCACACACAAAAACACCTCTATCCAAACAAGAACACTGTTGTAAAAGGATAAACAAATAAAATGAATAAACGTAATGTGTACAATATTCCAACGTCAGAGAGTACAAACCCGGGCACCTGTAGAATATATGATCTTCACACTAATGGCCATATTCCCCATTAGTAGAGCAGATAAGTGTGGTATTTTGGCAAAATATTTCATTTTATGATACAAGCATGAAACTTTGCACAACCATCAATAGTGTATCACTTAGTGAAAAAACAACGCTAGCCACCCAAAAATCCAAGATGGCGGCCGTATGGCAGCCATTTTCCAATATGGCTGCCGTGCAAATATTTTAAGGTATAAAAAGCAGAATTTACGATTTAAGTGGTTTCTGTGTCAAATTGTATGTGTTATGTGCCTGAGGCTGGTTTTGCAGGTCTTAAGGCATATTTTGTGATTTTGTCGATCCAAGATGGCGGCCATAATGGCGGCTATTTTCCAATATGGCGTCCATGAAAATCCATATACTAGTTTTTAAGGCCTAAAATGCACAATTGGTTATCCGTTTAAATGGTTTTTGCGTAAAATTGTATGTTTATATATTCCAGAGACTAATATTGCATGTTTTAAATGCATATGTTTTGATTTGTCATCCAAGATGGTAGCTGCATGGCGATAGCGGGTTTCCAAGCAAATCTATATACTATATTTATGGCTTAAAAATCACGATTCATTTCCATTTAAGTGGTTTTTGTGTGAAACTGTATGTTCTTTATATGCCCGAGACTGTTCTTGCAGTTTGAAAAGGCTTGTTTTGTGATTTCGTTTGTCTAAGATGATGGCTGTATGGTGGCTATTTTCCAATAGAGATTCTAAGCAAATGCATATACTTTAATTTAGGACATAAAATGCACAATTCATTACCGATTTAAGTTAATTTTATGTCAATTGCATGTTTGTATGTGCCTTAGACTGTCCTTTCAGGTTTTAAAGGTGTATTTTGTAATTCCGTTCATCTCGAAAATGGAAAATATATAAAATTTTACTATTTAACTAGCACTCATTGAACCATAGCCAACCTTTAAAAAACTGTTGTGTACTTTTTCAGACCAAATACTAAAACGTTATTTTGTCAACATTAAGGTAGCGATAAAGGCTATTTTTGCACCAATCCTTTTCTCAGAGTTAATGTCAAGTTTCAAGTGTTAGAATCAAGATATTAAGTTCAAATTTTCAGGATAAGTCCCTTACTTAATACTTTCTCCAAAGAATATAAAAATTGTATATTTGCAGCCATGGTTTTGTTTGAAATATCACACCAGTAAATATTAAAATTTAATTTTTCAAATTGTTTTACATATTTGAATTTAATAATAATTGGATAGTACTTAATACCACCAAATTAGTTATAAATATATTGACACTATTAATTGTAAGATGTGTACCGCAGGATTTGTAAATAAAATTTGTTTTTATGATTTTACATGGGTTTACATATAAAAAAATTATTCAAACATTCTTTCAAATTTCAAAATGTGATTTTTCAAAAAGTACGGTACTTCAAATACAGGAAAATTGTGCCATAGTCGTCTTGTCTGTAACCTTGTTAATAGGCTGTAAAAATTCCATGTCAATATCTCATTTCAAAGGTTGGATTAAATTGGCATAAAATTATGTAGGAAAACTGTTATTCTGTCAAAAATGTTCAAAACAAGCCATATTTGCACCCCTCTTTTGAAGTCAAAGAGCAGTCTTTTTGGTTAATCTCACTTTTGACACCTCTTTGACACTCAAAAAATCTAAAAATACATTTACAATAGCAGTCACGCATTCTGAATGCAAGCACTGCCTTGCCAAACTTTCGTGAAAAACAGCAAAAAATGACTTTCCCTTTTCAAACATTTTTTAAAGCTAGGGGACCTCTACCATAGTTAATACACTAAGGACTCCCCAACTTCCTCTTATTTTTTCCTGGTTTGAAGTTACTAATATCTTTAACCCTTAGTCTCTACAATCTTAGAAAAAAATGAAACGATTGATTGAATTTAATACCGGTAAAAAGAAACTTATTGTGACACAGTTCGGTCATTTTCATAACTCTGGTTCAAAATTCAGTGTGCTATACTCATATCTTGGCAGTGCTGAACTCTTCTGTCATAGTATCTGCAATTGATGAAATACTTTACATAGAATAATTTGTAAATGTAAATCAGTGCTGTTGAAGATTATTTAATTGTCAGGGTGTTGCCAAATCTTGTGTGTATATAAGTATGTCCGGTTCTGAGATGAGCTGTATTGGCATACAAAAGGAATTTGTTAATAACTGACAATTTAATTAATACAATCAATTTTGAAATTTACTCAAAACTTTTGAGACTGAATTTGTAAATTTACTAAGAATTTTCGGAAGCTAGAGGGGAAACAGACATAACAGTGTGATGGGCGGACCAGAAAGTCCAGGGAAATCAAGCAGGTTGTTCTTACATGAACATTGCTGTTTGGTGTGTTGATTTGTAACACATACACTATGCTAACATATTTCAACACCCAAGGAAACATTTGTAACTTTATAGTCAATACGACGTATTCATAAAATTATTTTAATTTTGTATCGGAATATCACAAAACAATGTTGTGATCATCGCAGTCCATCTGTTATGAGTAAGCATGTGTACTTGGCTGGACCGATCAAGTTTCTGCAAAAAATCATTTCACTATCAATGACAAGCTAAAGTGACGTCTTTAATAAATGTGTCCATTCTGATATCCAAAGAAAATCAAGGCTATCAATGACAAGAAGTAAGTTTGTTAGTGCAAAAAATCATTTCACTATCAATGACAAGCTAAAGTGACGTCTTCAATAAATGTGTCCATTCTGATATCCAAAGAAAATCAAGGCTATCAATGACACGAAGTTAGTTTGTTAGTCCCCACGAACGAAGTCTGGGGGGACTTATAGATTGGGTCATGTCCGTCTGTACGTGCGTGTGTGCGTACGTCCGTCCGTCAATTCACGCAGATATCTCAGACATGCCCTGGTCAATTTTTTTCAAACTTTGCACAAGGATAGTACCCTACCCCATACAGATGCACGTCGATTTGTTTCACAATGCGATCAAATTTGGCCGTGTTAGAGGACTTTTTAGTTTTCACCTCCATAGACTCCCATGTATAAGGCAGTTTTCCAGAGACTCCCATGTATAAGTCAGTTCTCCGTAGACGCCCATGTATAAGGCCAAGAAAAATAAAAATTTAGTTTCTCATCGTATTCATATTGCAAAAAGGATGCAGTGACACAGTTTTAAGTCCCCACGGATGAAGTCAAGGGGGCTTATAGATTGGGTCAGGGTGTCCGTTCGTCCATCCGTTCGTCCATCCTTTCACACAGATATCTCAGACATTTTGACAAAATGTCACGTGACCTCGGTGACCTTTGACCTCAGATATACGTATTTGTCCATAACTCAGTAACCACAAGTGCTACACCCTTCATATATGGTATGATGGGATGATGCCACATATTATACCTCATTAATCATGCACATATCTAATTTTGAGCGACCCAATAGAGCTAGAGGTCTGATTTTTGGTATATAGGGATAACTTAGCAATACAATTTTTTAACAAGATGTCACGTGACTTCAATGACCTTTGACCTCAAATATACATATTTGTCCATAACTCAGTAACCACAAGTGCCACACCCTTCATATCTGGTATGATGGGAGACCTTATGACGCCACATATTGTACCTCATTAATTATGTGCATATCTAATTCTGAGCAAGCCAATAGAGCTGGATGTCTGATTTTTCGTATATAGGGATAACTATAGGATAGAAATTTTTTGACAAAATGTCATGTGAACTTGATGATTTTTTACCTAAAATATACGTTTATGTCAATAAATAACTACCACAAGTGCTATGTCCTTTATATTTAGTAGGATGGGAGACCTTATGACAACACACTCTTTACCTCATGACCGGAATCGGGAAACTTAACCTTCGCTCGTGGCAGTCTTGCGTGGCAAATTTGAGTACTCGACCCGTGTACGCGCGCGCGCCTTTACACGAACCCGAGGATGTTTTACTCGACCACGCCATTACCGGGCATTTTTCCCTAGGGTAATTTTCGAGTAAACTTTTATAATTCCCGTGCGCAATGCGCCCTCATCAGCAAAACTAAATGTACGATGCATTGCAACTACTTGGTACTACTTTGCAATCATCGTGATCAACCCCTCTACACTGGTCGGAAACACAGCAATTGGAGTTTGTCAGTCGAACATACACGGAGAATAGGAGTTTATATGTATATGTGTGTTAGTTTGAACTTTGCAAGTGGAGATTATTGCCTTGTAATTGTCGTTTCAATATGATTCTAGCGACCCGGGCGTCGGGATGGCCTGTTGAATATCGCCTGTAATTTTCATGTGCAAAAAAAATCTGTGAACCCGAGACAGTAAGATTTGAAGGGACTGAGTTACTGTTACCGGCTGTCCCGCAAGCCGTGTGGCATAACCAGCACACAGCCATGCCATGCGGAAGCTGAATGGGATCTCTACATAAAGGTAAAACCATGGACGGTAAGAAAGACGTCCATGGTAAAACTTACCTAGTACATTTACCTCAATGATCTCCGCGCAAGACTTAAAGATTCCGGCCGGCCGGCGCGGCCTCGCTACGTTGCAACCACTGAACCTAACCCAGCTTCCATAATGTGCAGCGATCACAGTACGTACCACAGGCAAAATGTAAAACTTTATCCGTATGCATCAAGCTGGCAAGCCCAATAGCAAACTCACCTCTTGGTTGGATTTCGCTGTTTACCTAATTTTTGTGTTAAATTAACGATGCATTAATTATCGAACTTGAACAATTGAAGACGTAGGATTAGGCTGATCACACAGCTTAGAGGCCTCCAATTTGCATCGACAATACGTCCAGGACGATAAGAAAGTCATCATATGTTTTACTAGTAATAGAAAACGTAATAAATGAAGAGATCAAGACATAAACTTTACTTTTAAACATGGTGACTGATGAGTTTTATGCAGCGATGTACGGTCCCGTGTTTTGTGCTCGAGACCCGCTGCTCCTGCACTAGCAGGTAACTACAGCCCTGGCTACGATGCTGTAGCTGTATGTTCCCGGCGTTGTTAAACAATTTGTTTATTTTACAACTTGGATACTTTGTTGTCCTGTCGAAAGTTTTCAGTTTTGTACTCGTCCAATTTTGGAATGTACAACACAGCATCGTACGCAGGGCTACTGAACTGCCTTGTCTGTTTTGACCAAAGTATACTGGTGTCATGGTTGTGGTCAACTCGACCAAGCCCAGGTACAAGATTCACTTAGACCTTGACAACTTGCTTGGGAGGGTTGATGGTATTTCTATGAACAATATGCTTGCTTTAAAAAAATTAACACTTTCATAGGCAAAGTGAGGGCACCATGATAGACTTAGTTCAAGTCGGTGAATTTTACTCAACTATAATAAAACACATGAATCACAGACTTGAACCAAGTCTAGCACCATGACAGCGTCTGTGCGTGATCAGCGTGGACATGGAGCGGGAGTCTCCGACCCTCTAAACTTCTTGCTGCTAGAGCCTGACGCTTATGACAATTATTTTTTTTGTGTTGAGGACGACGAAAACAATATACCTGCACCAAAAGATTGTGATTTACACGTGTTTTAAAGGACGAGGGTCGAAGTAACCTGCACCCATGGAGCGGTCAGTTTCTGTGGACGGCTATACGTGCTTTCCCAGAGGTCCACAATACCGTGACCCCTGACGTTTAACAGCGACCTACTTATATTGACACCGAGTGTGACCAAGGCCGGCCAGCGGCATGGGTTTTTTCATCACCGTCCCTCCAGGGACGGTGTGGTTTCATATATCAGCTTGAACATGGATCATCAAAGAGATTACATAATATTGAAAAACAAAAAAAACTTAAAAACTACTTTGAAAAGCTGAACAAATTTATTACAGATTAACCTTTGGGACTTCATGATAATAATCAAAGCAACGAATTGCCACAGTTATATCGACGAGTAATTTTCCTCTGGGCATTTCAAATTGAAAAGTCACACGACAAGTCCTTGAGTTTTAAAATATATTTTAAAGCACGCAAGCTTACTTGCGTAGTGACCGAAAAATATTCAAAGAGCACTAGGCCGCTTACTGTTGCCGTCTGATTGTCTTTGGGTGAACTTTTCGATAACCTAACCTTTAATTTTTGAGGTGAAAAAGTCCCGACTTACACAGATCTTTTGAGTTTGTCAGTGTCTTGCTAGTTTTTGTGATAGGAATACATTGTAAGATATGCTTGTCGATGTTTTTACGGGTAAGTACATGCCATTGGTTTTATTATTAATTTTCTATGTCGGGACACTGCCGTTATCATTTACGTATATTTTGTTAGGAAATGATCTACTGAACGAATTTCTGTTTTTCAGACGGTAAATGTATGATGTCGATGAAGAGACATGGACTTTACGTCCCAGTGTTACATCGTCGTATCGTCTTTTTATCGGGCTAAAGCATTTTGGTGGTGAATGTACCGATACTTACACGGCGATTTTTCCCCGTTCTCAAAACAGTCGTATTATCCGACCATCGTTGGATACTATGTCACAATATGTGTATCCGGTTCATTTAATTCTGAGGGGGATAAATATAAGTTTTAACACCCAAATTTCACTTTTTAAAGATTACGAGCATGGTCGTACTATCTGCATGCTACGATTGGAGGTGTGCACTGAATAAATCTGTTTTGCTGTTTATCCCTTGCATGTTCTGCTAGTTTTCCATGAAACTTAGGGGCGAAGAGATTTTGCTTCGGGTAGCTTTCTTGCTTTGGTGTATAAAATTTGCCCCCCCTAACGTTTGATATTCCTGAAAGATCCTCTCGACTTCGCGATTGTACCGACCCCTGACGTACTTAATATGCTTTTTCGCTGTTTTATAGTGAGGGGGCCAAACCTATATCATCGCGAGAACTGTACAATCAACAACCGTGCCTATGGACTGAGGGAGGATATAATATAAGCTATGTAAGGCAACGATACGCTTCGAAAAAGTGACGAACTACGAGCATTATTTGTGGGAAATCGACTGACCATGACTACAAAAATATCAACTTCATAGTTTTATACCCTAGAAATACCAGGTTTCGCTGATTTATCAAAGCTATCTTCGATCTGTCTTGTTTTCGCGACAACATTTATACCGCAACTCGTATGGGAGAGTGGTCAGTTTGTTTAGCCTTTGGGTAAATTTATCAGTGACTCAATTCTTCATGTTTTGGCGTTTTTTTTTTGTTTTGTTTTTTTCGGGGGGTGGGGGGTGGTGCGGTTGTGTGTTTTATTTGGCGAAAACTGTGTTCTGACCGGCACTTGCATGAGCGAATGGTATACGTGTTTGCAGTGTTTTACACTTGAGATCTTTTACCCCCTTAAAATTAGCGAATGTTATGACCATTTCCTTTTGTGATTGGAGTAAATTATAAGACATGCTTGTCGACACCTTTTAGTATTTGCGAGTTCATGGTTTATGTTATTTTTATGTCGGGATAACTTGGCCGTTACTGTTCATTTATAACCTTAATTTGCTTTGAATTTTGTTACTGAACTATTTCTTTTACTTTTAGCGATCAGACAATATATGTAAATCCAATGATAATATTTTGAAATCTCAGCTTAGATTTCTCCGTCACATGTTGATCATTTTTTTCGAGTGGATCCTTCAACATAATGGGACTGTACAAACAGACAATTTAGTAGACTGTGTTATGAATTTCAAATCAGTAATCTCTTGTATAAAGTAGTGAATTCTATGTGAAAAATGACACGAATTCCGCATGTTTCATAGAAAAAAAACCAAACCCTGGAGAAATCTTCCAAAATTCACAACTAAACCGAAAAGAGTCATAATTGGTAAGATTACATCGTCCTTCCATACAGTGGATTATGCTCGACCACTGCCCTGTCCTCAGATAATGCGTAATTGCGTGAACATAACCCGCGTGTTGCCTAATATATGATTTAGAAATGGTTATTTTTAGTTTTTGTACATGAATGATGAAGTAGGACTGTTGATAAAACGTTATATTTCTTCTTTCTGTGAGTGTCCGACGAAAAAAATGTTTCCGACAATTTGAACGATCGATAAGCAAAGTTTGTTTGGTGCCGACCCTACCTTTACACCAATTGACATTAGAGGCTCTATGTAAGAGCACAGTTTCACTATACAAATACTGCACCATGGAATTAATTTGAAGAACAGTTCAAAGATTACGAAGGTTTAGAGATGGCGTTTTTGTCTCCCTCTAAAGTCAAGTCATCGAGGGAACTTGAACTCTTTAAGGTCGGCGACAAACACAACACTGTGCAGTGAAATTTTACAGTCCCTAGAATGTCCATATTTCACCAGTTCTTTGCATATAGAGTGAGTGCCCGTTCACTCATCAAAGTGAAAATGTACATTTGTAAGCATACAGAAATTTAAATACATCTTACGATATCTGTACGTACATGAAGATTTGTAGAGATGCTGTAAGACCATAATACACGGGAAAATATACAGCATTTTGTAATGAAAAGCTCCAAAAGAAGATCTTGGGCCAAAATGACTGTACCAGTACAACAAAACTGTCCCAGCCCATGCATGCAGTATGGCTGGCCGCGAGTACACTTGCATTACGGAACTTTCCAACGGTAAACATACTCCGATATACCGTTATCAATAACGTAGCTATACATACTTTTATGTCTTTGCTCAGTGCAAATGAGAGGTATTGGGCAAGGGAGTTGATAGTTATTCCCCCGTACAGTGATTTCTTTACAGTGTACAGTACGGTATA
Source organism: Ptychodera flava (assembly GCA_001465055.1). Classification (NCBI taxonomy): domain Eukaryota; kingdom Metazoa; phylum Hemichordata; class Enteropneusta; family Ptychoderidae; genus Ptychodera; species Ptychodera flava. The sequence goes on from LD346202.1 coordinate 146,286, forward strand.
CCGTAGTTATCATGACGATAAGCTTAGTGTTCGCCACCAGCCAGTATAGATAGCAAAACACATGAGGTAGGCCCGGAATTTACTTTTTATGGTTGAAGGTAGTGCCTCAAATTCTTCAGGATTTGTAAACTTTCATCTTTAATAGAGGGTCACATTTACCTGTACATGCGACCAGAGAAAACTACAGAATCCAAGTATTCAGACATTAACGGTAACTAACAAGGTCATTGTCCGATTCCATTTTCCGCGAGTAATACCCGAAGTACATACTGTAACAGTTGAATATCTACGAAGTTGAAATTATACGATACATTTGAGCCACGTCATATTTTTGAAGTAACTACAATATGGTACTAGTAATTTTTTTGCAATGTACAGTAATGGATTCTCGCCACGATAAGGTTCGCCACTTTTCCTCCAAAAGGAAACTGAAAGAGCTCGGGGAAATGCGCTGACAGATTACGTCACGGTCATGGCAGCAGCGTGTGCAATCATCTGCAGAATGACAATTCTTGAAACGTAAGCAGCTGCTACTAAATTTACGAAAGGGTAAAAACCTGCGGTACCAAACAGTTACATGCCGACCCTAACCTTTTCAAAGCCAAACACGGAAATGAAAAATTAAAAAAAAATTCGGCGAAAATTCAATTCAACGAGAACTTCCATGAGATACACCAGTATTCAACTCTGCAAGCAATTACTTAATACGTTTTGGAATGAAGATTTGTAGAGGTATTTGGTAAAGACAACCGAAAAAACAGAGTCTTTCCTAATGAAAACCTCAAAAAACTTAAGCACGCAAGAACAAAAAATAATATCTTCGACTGAAAGTGAGTGTGGCTGCCCCATCCGAAACACACAACAGTAATGCTGGCCCGCGAGTATTACTCGCAGTATGAACCTTACAACGATACACATTCTCCGGTTTACGGTTACCAATAATGTAACCAGTACCGTGCATGGTATGTCTTTTCTCAGTTCAAATGATGAGAGGTCAGTGTCGGGCACGGGAGTTTACAGTAATTCCGAGTACAGTGATTTTTACAGTGGACAGTTCGGTACCTTAGTTATCGCTATGATGGTGTTAACGTTTGCCCCAGCCAGCATAGACAGCGAAACAGATGAGGTACGATATAAAGGTCGGGGATTTGCTTTGTACGCTGTTAGGGTGCAACCGCATACAAAGTCGTCAGGATTTTGCTCAACCATCTGTACAAGGGGATTGCATTAATACGCGACCAGAAGATCACTCACGAGCAAGGTCTCTTCACCGTATAATTCACGCGAAATACCGCTACTCCAAAATGTTATTGCCCGGGTCCATTTCCGGCGAGTGATACGCGCGGGTTATATGAATTCAGGGTAATTGTAAGTTTCCTTAGATCTGCTCCTAATTCTCTTCATACCTAGAACAATATCTTTGGCCAGTCTTAACGAAATTGTTCCTCATGTTTAATGGGACTTCGCTGTACATCAAACAACAAGCCAGTGTTCCAAAGTTTGTTCTCAGTGCATGTTACTCTCACTTACCTGTTATGCACAGTAAAAGACTTGTGCTCACACTATATTAAACCCAGCAACGTTATAACGTATTCGAACATGATAAAAGAGAGAGTAAAAAGTCCTTTAAATTTACAGTGTGATTAATCCAAGGTGGAGATGGGTGGGTCTTTTGCACTATCATGACAAATAGTACTATGGTCTTCATCTCAGTGGTTGTGAAGTGTAAAAGATAGATGTATCATCAAATAATCAAGCATAGCAAAAAATGATAGCGATAACAATATTGTAGACGTAAAATATACACTTTAAGCAATTCTTGTAAAATGCCGCTTCAGTATTCATTCAAGTGTAAAATATAGGTCACTGCATGAGTTCAAGGTCATTGCATTACGTAAAGCATACCAGGGGAAGGCATGGACGTCGAGAGATATATTATACATTTATCACAATATTTTTCACTATTCAAACCGACAAAAATGATGGATACTTTTCTTTTTCCGATTTCGATGACCATAAAAACAAAAAAAAAAGAATAACAGGGATGCGAGATCCACATAAAAGTGCCCGCGGAGTTCGACATGGGTACCATTTAACCCGCCCAGAACCAACCATACTAACTCGCCCGATACCAACTCGCCCGACACCAATTTTCACGAGTTCCTGATAGCTCATTGACGCAAGGTAATGTCTGACTACAGTCCCTCTTTGGTCTGCCAGACGCACACATACATCTATCGATCTGTAACGTGTATTAAACAATGTCACAGAAAGACACTTCGAAATTCACGGCCTACTGCTAACATTTGCGCCGACATTTATCTGATATATGGATAAGCATGCCGTTGACTGCCAAAACAAAGAGAAAATCAGACACATTACGAACTGTAGTCTGCAAACTTTCACACATTTTAAATGTTATGAAAAGACACATAGTTGGGTGACAATTTTGAGCAGATGACGTTTTTAAATGTAAAGAATAAACGATCATGTTGGCAATCGTCAATAATATCAATACCATATACCAACCCTTCAACATATTTACATAAAAACATAATAATATATATTAAGCTTTTAACCCTTCCACTGGGTTTAAAAGTCGCAAAAGTCAAAACCAGCCCGTAAAAGGTAGGAACCTCGTCTGAAAGCATTACAGCTATGGACCCACAGCTAAATATTATATGACACCACAAGTAAAATATTGATTAAACAGTGTAACGAGCAAAAAATTGCTTTCGAAGTTTTGTTGTTTCATCAGATATGATTGTGTTGTTGTTTTGGAATGAAAGTTAAACTGCACAAACAACTAATTTGAATATACATCGGGCAACAAGCTTCCTCCTTACGAGATATGACTTGCCAAATCAGAGCGTGTTTACAGCTCCGTCATTAGCGACCAGCATGTGATCAGAACACGTTTAAAAAGGAAACTTTACAAAAAAACCCGCATTACCCTACCGTTTAGGTAAAATAAATACGGCTTTCGAACTAAATGAAAATGTTTTGAGGTACAACAAGAACATTAAAAACTACATTGCTAAAAACATAAGACATATAACATTGATGTCGTGTGATATTCGGAATTCGCATTCGGTAACCGCACCGGCCCGGTTTGCTCATGACGTCCCTTCAATGATAACAATCAACGTAAACACGTACAAAAGTTATACAAATAAAATACTGCACAGGGTTCACGAACTCGACGGCGTCATCGCATAGAGCATCCCACGTTCAAAAAATCAATCATCGCGTGGAGTCTCACGCATGCAAGTTAAAGTAAACGATTTTACGAACTTCAATAGTTTCACTCTTTTGGGGACAATATTTTTATTCAGGCAACGTCTAATACGTCTAAATTGAACTTTCAATACCGTCGATCTTTGGATAACTGAACGAGTTTGATTTATGTTGAACCACGGACCCTGTAGGGAC
>LD346202.1:154569-171433 GCA_001465055.1 Ptychodera flava
GCTCAAAATAGTTTGTCATGATAGGGTGGTCAAATAAATAGAGATAGAGAAAGTTCTAATTTCCATTTATGGTTGACTTGGTAAGGGTAAAATAAAATTACTTTTTGAGGAAAAAAATAGAGTGGTCAATTAAAAGAGTGGTCAAAGTGATAGGGTTTTCATGGTAAAGCTTGGCTGTAAGATTCCCCGTATGCTATTTATAGCAATTATGCAATCTGTGTAGACAGTGCAATGAAAGCGTTACATGATGCTTTTGATGACCTTGAACTTCTTAAGTTTCAAACATTTGTCTCTTCAGTGTGCTTACTCTGAGTACGTACAGTCTCAACTTATTCAACAGAGCTGACTTACAATGTTGATTTGAAAGTTAAAATGTGCTTGGTTATTAGGATGAAAATACTGATAAAAAGATAACCAGCTTAAGATTCTTTATAATCTGACAGATATGCTGTTTTTTATGACGAAAATCTTGATTTAAGCAAGTCTTGTTTACTTTAATTAGAATGTAATTAACTCTCGTTTATTAGCTACTATAGACTAATATAGTCTATAGAAGCTATTGGAATGGGTATCTGTCCGGCGTGCACTGTCAGTATGTATGTATGTATGTATGTATGTATGTATGTATGTATGTATGTATGTATGTATCTATGTATATCCGTTTGTGAGGTGTCCGTCCACTCAAATATCTGCAGTACTTACTGATTTGATATTTGTTGTGTGGATAAAATATATGATTTTGAGAAACTCTTTTTATTAATTTTGATATTGTTGAAAAGATGCAAATTAGCACAAAAAAGGCGTTTTGGTAAAAAATCTTCTACTTCATAACCACTGGTCAGACAGCTTTGTTATTTGGTATACAGGTCCCTAGGGATAACCCAATGTAGATTTGTTAAAATTGTGATGAAATATGCAAATCTGTATTTTTACAGAATTTTTTTCCCATATTTGGTCAGGCCATCCTGAAATGAGCTATCAGAGATATCCACCTTCTTCATCAATACATGTGTCACAAAAGGTTATTCTCTACATAACACAGCAGAGCTCTGTCAACTGTTGAGTCGCTTGTTTTTTTCAAAACCACTGGTCAGACGGCTTTACTATTTGGTTTACAGGTCCCTAGGATGACCTTAGTGAGATAATTTCATACAGTCAGGAAATACTTAATTTTGTATCCATGTCTATAGTAGCTTCAGGGACTTTGGCCCTATGTTTATAATATGAGACGTCACGGTGGTATCAATGCACACATACACGGCACAAAATGACGCCATAAGCGAAGTGATCGTGGCAATGGACCACCCAACAAAAACGATGTCAAAAAAACCAAAAAAAACATGAAAGCCCTATAACTCTCGATTATTCTCAAACACAATGTATTTGAATTCAACGGAGAATACTATAAACAAATATATGGAAACAGAACGGTTCCATTTTAAAACCCACACAAAACAGGCTGACACGATCCAATATTTATTAAGAAGTTCCTGCCACCCAAACAACATTTTCAAGGGATTTGTTGAAGACTAATTCTTTAGATATGCTCACACATGCAGAAACAATGTGGACTTCATGAAAGGGGTCAACTTCTTCACATGATAACTTCAACCACGAGATTACAGAAAAACAGAAATATTTTGTATCAGAAAAGAAGTTAACAAAACATCAGCTATACCTCATTGACAAAGATAAGAGTAATGTCGTAACAACGAAACCTATCCACACAACGACCTTTAGTCCATTCATCAAAACCATCCTAATCAAACAGTATTTAATAGGAAACTGAAAATAATTAGGGCGATCAAACACGAGTCATAGTTTTTCTGAAAAAAATATCATACCATAGAAAAGGAATAAAAACATAAAAGACATTCTCTTCCAATAAAAACGAAGCACGAGCACAATTGAAACAAATGGTGTGAGCAGCAAAGCACGCAACAGGCAGAACAAGACATTAAGATTACAGCAAATCTTTTTGATAAGTAATGGCTAATGTCAAACTAAACAAGTGGGGATACAAAAACATTCGAGCAACTGATAAAGGGACCCCAATTTGGTCCTAAAACACCATTAAAGCGAATCACACAAACATAAAACTGTTTTCCTTGGTGTCCAGATCACATGACCAGGGTCAAAGCAATATCGATTCATAAAAGCAACATTGATCCACTCACTATATCGTATTACTTACAAAGGTAGCCTGTTAATCATTTTTTCAGCTCTCTGAGGCTGGCTCTGATCCTGACTATTGAAGTGCAACTAACTAACGAATAACAGGGCTGGTTAATTAGCATTTTACATTGATGTAAACTAAATACTGTTACAGACATATAGAAGTCTGGTATGTCTTAAAGACATCAAAACTAGCAGAAAGTTGTTGGGAAGTGAAGACCTTTTATTTTTTAGTTTTTTAACACATTAAATAAATGTACCTTTTCTTTTGTAATTCACTGGCAGAGCAGTTTTCTGACTCAAGAGCAAACAATATCATAAAATTAACATCAGAAATAGACTCAACACAGTTGAAAACATGGGTATAGCCACTAAAATTGTTAAATTCAGATGATAATGTCCCAAATCATCAATGATTTCTTTTTTCCGGAAGTCGATTTGGCGGCCATCTTGAAAAATGGCCACCATATTGGATTTTTTCGTGGCTAGCATTTTTTTCTCAAAAGGTTACCTAAAATGTGCCTACATACCAATTTTCATGCTTGTATCACAATTTGAAATATTTTCTCACTTATCCGCTCTACTACATATATTTACGTATTGAAAGGTTTGATAAAAGTTGTCATGTATCAGCAGTATTATAAGTCCTACAAAGTTTAAAGTTGATTTTTCCTGTCTCTTTGGGACAGGATTTTTAAAATCCCTAGTCTATATGGTTACTGGTCATTTCGGTACCAAGTCGTTTCGGCCCGAGTCATTTCGGCCTCTCGATTTCTGGCCCCAAGTCATTTCGCACCGCAACCCAAGACGTTTCAGCATCCCTATTTCTATTTTTTTGCAAACTATTTAGTAATTTACTGACCGTCACATTCGTAATCGTGACCTTTGCCTTCTGACCAGTACTTTTATGTGCATGTTGTGTGACTTTTGCCGTGCTGTTACGGCACCGTGTTCAAACTTTTGCCTTGTTTGCGGCTATTGCTGTCCATAAACTTGTGTCACAGAGTTGAAAATGTGAAGCTTTTTTTATTATGGTCTCTTACCCTGTTCTCACAAAGATTAAAGCATGTACATGAATGTTTTATAGTTGGCCCTATACTTTTTAGTACTTTGATTTGTAAAATTACGCTCCAGCACTAGTTCAAACAGCCTTGAGCAGTGCCGAAACGTCTTGGGTCGCTTGTTATTGATCTTTTGTTGCTTGTACCAACATACACGTATGTCATAATAATACAAATATGTATGCCAAAACGACTTGGGCCTGAAATTGGGAGGCCAAAATGACTTTGTGCCAAAACGTCTAACCGTCTATATTAAATATTGTTCAGAAAATAATATCATAATTCAAAGGGGGTATTTCCTGAGATTTGATTTGTTTTATTTAGGTGTTCTGACGTATTATATGACAGAACCCCATGGCCGGTGAGTGCACGCGCGCCGTACTAGCGGTATTTGCACGAGTGCTGCGGTGTATTCGGCGGCAGTCGCTCGTGAAAGGACAGCCGAATACACCGCAGCACTCGTGCAAATACCGCTAGTACGGCACGCGCGCACTCACAGGCCATGGGGTTCTGTTATTATTACATGTGTTCTGTCTTTTATTTGCATCATTTATCGAGAGAATCGACGATTAGTCGTGCGTACTACTTGTCTGTCAAAGCTTCAGGGCGACCCTGCGGAGTTATATAACATTGACATCACTGTAATGAGGCATTGAATCAGCTTTCACGTTTCATTGGTCAACGCCGCCACACCCTCTATTTTGATTGGGTAAACTATTGTTTACTTGTTTATCAAGGATGACGTAAGAGGAAGGTCGAAGGGCTCGAACTTCGAAGTCTGCTTGCGATCGCTCACACATACACATACGTAGCAACATGCCATAGATAGTCAAACGAAGAGAACTTTGAACATGGAAGCGAACGCTTTTGATTTTTTTACATGTTGAGCTCGAAATTCTTCTAAATGAGCGATACAAATAACAGTTTGAAGATTTTTACGGGAAATTTAAGAGTAAGATACGGCAAATGTAACTTGTCGAACGATCAAATTTCAGTGTTTACCGTGGCACACAAGCACTCACTGTTATCAGTATGCATGTAGCAGGACACACAAGCACAGAATAAACTGCATGCAAAAGTGACATTCTATTGTAAACAGGGAATATCCGCGCCGGTGAGAAAACTACAGGCAAAAACGACTCTGAAAATGTTAACTATTTAATTGGCTCCGCTGCGCCCGCAGTTGCGTGTGTTTCGACGTATGATGGCAGCCGTGGTACGCGGGGTACGGCGGCCACCGTGCATTCATGGAGCTAGAATTTAGAAACGGACGTCGCCCGTTGTCAATGTTTTTGCTTCGCTGACAAACAAACTGCTCTTCCGGATACTAAAAATCATCCTCACACTATAATAAGCACATGCAATTTTCTTTGTCGTAGTTTTTAATCTGTAATGTCATGCATTTTACTGTAACGAGCATCGAACAAAAGTGAAATGAAATCTTGTAGACGGCATTTTTTGTGTTTACAAATAAAAATAGTTCAGGGTCAAAGTTGGTAAATACTCATTAACATACAGGTATGGCATAATGTTTTTGGTATTGCACTGCAGTGCAAATACCGGTAGTATACGCGCGCTTCGATGCAAGTAATCTGTGGTACATATGTAATAATAGGAAGTACACGGTCACTTGTCAACTTCAATTTCTCTCTTCGCCTACACGACCCATAGACGTGGATATACACAAGCACAAATCCCATGTGTAAAACAGTGTATACACACGTCCATGAGCCCGTAGGCGAAGAGCTGAATCTCGCAGTCAACAAGTGACTGACGAAGTAGCGGTGTCTAAAGTTCACAGCCAAACCCAACAAATAAAAAAAACACAAGCTACAATCAGACAGACATTTGGTTGAAACATAATGTGATAAGGTCAGAATCACTCACGCTTCGTCAATGATAAAAAAATACAAGACAGCACGTGTCAACAAGACTTCTGTTCTCCGTTATGTTCACATTTCATTGTTTTGTCAACTAGACCAGGCTATTATACAATTTACACATGGTTTGACTAAATTAATACGACGTGTCATGTGACATATTGCCAAACATGCCAAACATGTAGCTTGGGGCCGCAATCCCAATAGCGTTAATTGCGATTTCAGGTTTTTGCCATTTTTGATCAAAATATTTGTTTCTCAAAAGTTACTCTTCTGATAGCTTTGATATTTGGTATACAGGTTCCTAGGCTTTATCTTTCATGTAATATTGAAATTATGATGAAATCTTCAATTTTGTATTTTTGCAGCCAATTTTTCCATTTTTGGTGAGGCCATCCTGAAATGAGCTATCAAAGATATCCACCTTCTTCATCAATACATGTGTCACTAAAAGTTATTCTCTACATAACACAGCAGAGCTCTGTCGACTGTTGGGTCGCTTGTTTTGTCAAAACCGCTGGTCAGACAGCTTTAATATTTGGTTTACAGGTCCCTAGGATGACCTTAGTGAGATAATTTCATACAGTCAGGAAATACTTAATTTTGTATCCATGTCTATAGTAGCTTCAGGGACTTTGGCCCTATGTTTACTTATTTTTACCAAAAACGACAAAAATTGCCTTAAAAATACAAATATGCAAATTTTCACCACGATTTGAACATATCTAACTGAAGTCACCTAAGTAAACTGCATATAAAATTTCAAAGCAATCGGACAAGTGGTTTCAGAGAAGACTGATTTTATTCAAAGTTGGTACATGGACATTGACTTATGTCACACATATACGTGTTGATTTTTTAAACAGTAAGATCAAATATCGCTACATTGCGGTGATTTTGTTACGATTTTCTCATGTACACAGCCATAACTCAGACATATTTCCACCAGTATCATTTAAAGTTTGTACAAGGACATTGACATATTTCATACATATGCTCGTCAATTTGTTTCACCTTATGTAGCAGTATCACCTTCAAATATTGAAGTTTCGTAAATACGCTGATATGTGAAGAAATACTGCATCAAATTTCATGAAACTTTGTACAGATGTTAAGCTCACATTGCTTTAACATTGAAAAAGACATTTATCAGTGTCATTTCAATTAATTTGTAATGGCTTATGTAATGAACTTTCCTAATTGGAGTGATATATCCACAAATACAACGTCAAATTTGATGAAACGTGATACAGATGTTGATCTCATAGTGTTGTAAATACTGCATCAAACTTTATGAAATATGGTACCGGTGATAATCTGTTAGTGTTAGGATAGTATGCAAAAATGTTTTACAACATCCTGTTGATTATTTCCTAGTTGACTCATTTAATGACCTTTAGGATGGTGGCCTACATTGGTTTTATGTTTTCATCACCATCACTGCATGAAAACCCAATAATTCAGATAAATTCACATTAATGAGTTGCCTGTATTATAGTGTAATACACGTGAATTCACATGAATCCACATGAATACAGGCTTGCTGAATACAAAAAATGGATTCTTGACTGTATTCATCTGTATATGCACTCTTCAGCTAAAATACAGGCAATAATCCATGTTAATACAGTAAGTATTATAGGGTTTTTATGCAGTGCATGGAACTCATTCTTGGCCATTGACTGCCATCTGTATCAAAGTATTTTTATCACAGACCTTATTAATGAAGAGGACTCTATCCTCTCTGAGGACTTGTAATCAAAGTACCCATTAACAAGCGGGGACTGTGTCATCAACGACGACTTATTGTTTCTAATACCTCATTCAAACAGTCAGGTTAAGGTCACCCATAAACGTGACCTCCATCAACATTTTGACCCTCATCTTCCGTGTCATTGTCTGTTTGAAGGCTCTAATCTAACATTTTTAGCTCATATTTGGTTTTATATATAAATACCAAAAAGAGCTTATATGATGAGTCGATGGCATCTGTATGTCTGTATATTTGTGGGTATGTATGTGCGGATGTATGTCCGTCACACACAAAGGCTCATATACCGCCAAAGCCACTGTCTCAGTATTTGGTGTACAGGTAGATGTAGGGGTTGAGATGTGAATTTGTTCAAATGAACACGTCAGTGTCAAAAATATGCAAATGAGGTAAGAAAAAGGGAAATACTGCAAATGTGCAGGAGTGGTGGCAGTGAACTGAATCAGCCTACACATCTGAATAAGAGGATTTTGACCTTTAACCTATTTGTATGCAGGGTACCTATTATGTTTGGGAGTGGTAGCAGTAACTGAAAGAGTTAATTGGTCATTTCCTGTCATTCTTTATGAACTGTGACATATTAAAGGGAAGTTCGCCAACGATGATTTTTACGTATGTGGTAGCTCTGTGGTCATTTACCCAGGAAAAACTATTTTCACCCTTTATAATTCGCAAGATTTTTTACAAAAAAATGATGAAAATAGTACAGGAAGTTGCCCATGTAATTTGAATCATGGGAAAAAAGCTCCAAGCTTGGAGCTTGCATAATGTGATATGGAAGGGACCATCTCCGGACGGGTATGGCCCCTGTTACGTGCAGAGAAAACGAACAAAAGGGTGAACTCAGCAGTTTCCGTTTAAACAAAATTTATTACGAAAATAAAACTAATTGCTAAGTTAGGGGTAGAATACAAGCTTTAAAGTGTACAGACTACTTATCTCAGCTGGGACGGCAAAGCTCCAGTCTCAGAGTTGTAACACTCTGTCGGATGAATGAACAGTCCTTTGGCTTGCAGGCTTGAAGTTGCACAAAGTTCACAGTATAAATCCAGCGTTGGCAGTGAAGGTCTTGAAAAGTCTTGAGAATGACTACTGCTGGGTTTCCAAACACATGTAGTAACACACAAGAGACACGATCCCAAAAGTCTGACTGGAAGCTGTGCACATCCCTTTTTATACACATGTGCTTACATAAGAGCATATAAGAACAGTCTAGAACTTTTATTGACATGCTAATTACTGTTCTAAAATTATCTCTCTTACACATCTAACTAAATTTCCAGAACATTCCAAACATGACTAATTGAATTCAAGGTTGTGAGGTCATTAAGGGCAGTGACCTTGAGAATGTTCTACACTAATTGGACTCAGGTCATGATGAGTGTGTGAGAATGACCTACACAACACCCCAACATTTTCCACTCACAGTAACACAGTAGTAAACAGCAACACAAAATCTGACAGTGGACAGTTTATTATAAGTGAATCATCATTTATGCAAGGATACTCAGTATAAACAAAAGTTATGTAAATACGCACAGACTGGTTTAAGCATGGGTGAGTGAAAAATGCGATACCCATGGGAAAATGGTCCCTTCCATATCACATTATGCAAGCTCCAAGCTTGGCGCTTTTTCCCATGATTCAAATTACATGGGCAACTTCCTGTACTATTTCTATCTGTTTTTGTAAAAAATCTTGCGAGTTATAAATGACGAAAATAGCTTTTCTGGGGTAAGTGACCACAAAGCTAGCACATATGTAAAAATCATCCTTGGTGAACTTCCCCTTTAACAGATCTGCTGAAACCATGGATGTCTATTTTTGTACATCCATGGTTGAAAGATTCTCTGCTATGCATGTTGCTAAAGTTGACCTTCAGTACCTAAAGTTTCAGACCTTATTTACTTTTGTCATTCTTGATTTTCTGGTTTAAATATTTCTTGTTGTTTTTCTGGTTGTACTGTGCAGAAATTGTCATAACATCAACGTATAATTTTCCTGCACTGAACAGATAGAAATAACACTTATTGTTGATCTTTGGTATGTACCAATTCTGATCAAATTTGAGTGACACGGTATAATTGCGGTATTTTTAAAATTCGCTGAGTCCTAAGGGAGTTTTCAAAGTGTCTTCAATGGAATGAGATAAACTTGCCACTTTTATTGATTTCTTTAATGACAGTTCATGTGTTGATTTATCAATGACACAGTGACCCTACTATCAATATATTTGATCTTGCCACCTATCCTGCCAGTTTGTACATACATGTCAGCATGGGACTCTGCATCTATAAGTCCTTTGTCAGAATTAGCTCAGCTTAGCAACCGAGGTATTGTGTATGGTCTTATCTGTTTTTGTCACTGTGTAACTCTTTTTCCTCCCAAAGGAAATGGTTGGTTTCAACAGTCATAAAATTTATCATTTTCCCATCTTAACAAATTTGCACTACACAAATAGCAGAAAACACTGCATTTTGTCAATTTCATAATTAGAGGTACAGATCTATGTCCCTATTATACAGCTATGATAAAATATGATTTCCATTGCAATCCTGCCATTGCCTTGTATTTTATGTAGAAAAGTGCAATACCGGTAGTTAATCATGTTTCTTCATCAGAATTTATTGAAGCCATGCCTATAGAAATCTGAAGCATTCGACATGCCTATAATAACCTGAAGTTGAATGCCTTTAAAGAGTCAGTGTCAATCTGTACTTGACGTATACTGCAGTGGATTTCAAATTAGTACAATGTAGGGAGTGAGACACACATTTGCATGCACAATATAAACAAATGGCTTTGATATCCCCACACATTTAAAGGTCACTGACTCATTCATTGATTTTGGTAAAGCAGTGTATATGGTTAGTCTGTCTTAGACCAATAGCTTAGCAGTTGACTGTGTTGGATTCACAGTAAATGAGCAAGCCCAGTAAACAGATGATCAGTTGATTGCACTTGATTTACAGTGTGGCTGGTGAAAAAAGTTTGGGTGTTAACGTATAAAATTTTCAATTATTGTACATGAATCATGTCTATCTCACACACTGAGTTGTGGTACTAACTTGAAATTAACTGTAAATGTATATAGAATGCTAATGGAGGCAAACACAGGCCACTGTAGCCATAATGTATAATTCAAATCAATTGCAGCACTTTGTGGTGTTTTTTTAGTGTTTCTTTATTTTATTGGATAGCAATAATGAATTGTTTAGCCTATGCTTACATGAACTTTAGTGCCAAGTAGCAAGGTTGTCATGTAGGCCAAGAGTGACTAATTTCCAATTCTGGCATCTAAAATACACTTTTTGGGAGATACAGTACAGTCCACGCAGAACCTGTCACTGGTGCGGGAACAATGCCCGCATAAAAAGTGCATTGTGCGCGCACGAAACGAGCATCATTGCCAGCAGAATGCGGGCAGATAAAGTGCACTGTGCCGGCACTGTGCCGGCACGATTCGCACATCGTCACTGTGTGGGCATTGTTGCAATGTGAGGCACATTCACACCTTGACCTTGAATGTATGGCTGAGTTGAACGCTGTTGCATGTGAATGTAAGTTGGGCTTGTTGGAGTTTCATTCTTGTGGACAAAAATTGCAACAAGTGGACGTACAAGTGACTACTGTAGTGCTGGGTTTTGTCCTTATCGGCTCAGCCAAACTTTGACCCATTGCTGATTGGGTGTGAGTTGCGACGTTTAGTGTCATTTACTAATGGCTATTGACAAAGGTTGAGACGACCCAAACTAGCCAAAATTAGCCAAACCAGCATAAACCACCAAAAACGACCCATATCATCAAGTAAACGACCTAAAACAAACATTCTAGGTATTCAGGGATACAATAAAACTCCACCTTCTGGAGAAACCGTCGACAGAATTGCGGGCAGCCATGTTGTTGGTACTATCAATTACCAAGTTGTGGGGCTCATTTCGATGACACAACTGAAAACGAAAATAACTTCAGCATCGTAACTGGGCTCACCGAAGGAGGGCGCTTTTTCAAACTTTGTGCAGTGCAGTGCTAGTGGGGCATAATTGACGAATTTTCGAAAACATGTGGTCTCCAGACTCTCATTCACCAGCCAATAATGTGCAGGTGAGTGAAAAAAAGGTTAAGTTCTACGATTTTTAGTGTTTAACTATGTTTTGGAAGATTTTGCGCTTTTTTGGCTCCAAGAGAGACTCTTTAATGATTTTCCATCAATGCCATCTATTTGCTATTTATTTGCTAGATCTTCAACTTTCCATGGTAACCTGCATGCACGCATATATATGTTTGTGTGCATGCATGCATGCATGCACATATATGCAGGTATGTGTATGTACATGTATGGAACCAGGGCCACGGCACATGTTATCTTAATATTTGGTTTGTAGAATTTATTCAAATAAATTAATGTTGGTATCAAAAAAAATGTGAATGAGCTGTAAAAATGTAATAAACTAAAAACTTTGATCTCATTCCTTGGTAAGCCACTAAACACGACAACGGGGAAATTCCCTGTGCTACACTTTACGTTGTAAAAGTAGTAACAATCTTGCACAGCGCCCTCTATTGAAGAAACAAACCGAACCCCTTAACTCGTTGATGGCATGTATAGGAATTTGCAATGATCGAAAATGCCGGCTGGTTTTCGCCGTTTTTGGGGCGGTTTCTCCAGAAATCTGAGACATATTTCATCCCTGTGCTTATTTTAGGTCGTTTACTTGATGATATGGGTCGTTTATGGTGGTTTATGGTGGTTTGGCTAATTTTGGCTAGTTTGGGTCGTCTCAACCTTTGTCAATAGCCATTTACTAATACTGGTACGATTTTAGGCCAGGGGTAAAGTGAAAACTCTTTACGTACAATGCATGATCTGTTACTGTGAAATTGTTTCTCTGACTTGGTGCGCTGTTCGAGTCCGATCGAAAATTATCGAATTTCTCAAATAAAGATGACATCACTGGTCGTGAGACGTGGTGTTGAAGAAACTGACTGAGGCTGTGATGCTGACAATAGGTACATGTAAGTTGTTGCCATAACCGTAACGCATCGTAGAAGACAAGTCAACACAATAATAAAAATTCTCGATATGTTTTCTATTTTTCAAAATGTGTACTTTATAACAGGAAGACGATTTATCATGGCAGAAGTGAATGCCTGTGAACTTGAATCACTCTTTTTTCAATTGACAAAAAAGACGATTTAGAACTAAAAATGCTGAAATTCTGTGACAGTTTCACTGCTTTCTTCCTCTTCTTCATGCCTAATCGTAATCGTGACACTCACTTTCGGTTCATAATATCATATTTATGCCATGCAATTAAATGCAAGGAGGTCAGAAATAACGTTTCGTTGCTTACTCCCCTGTAGCACGTCATACTTTCTCGATATACCGGTACAGTAATCACGGTCCCTCTATCACAATGATATTACCGGTATGTACATGCAGGTGAGGTTGTTTTGTGTGACGCCTCGAAAGACCAAAATTCTACAAGACTGAAAATGACTCTTATATGGTTTGGTTTTTTCTTTCGATGTACGGAACGATTGAACTGAGAAGCACAAAAATCGCGACTGAGTTTCTGCTTCGCAAATATGTCCTCGTAAATTTCAATGATTTTACAAGCCGAACGTCTCTATCAGCATTTTTTCTAGCCAACTATGACTATTAGCGGCACAAATAAAGTGAATGTGAGTGGAGTAAACTGACCATGTTCGTAAGTAATTTGAATTTTCTCCACAGACATGAAAACAAAATATTCGTTTAGGGCGACAGCGCTCAACTTTTTGTTTCTTGCCGATCATGCCGATGTTTACAGAGGGTGAAAGGTTGCGCGACAGTACATGTTGGTCGAACCATTATCTAAGTTGCGATAGGAAAATCTCCATGAAGTTTTGATACGTTCCTCGGATATTCTGTACGAAAAATATTTAATGGACAACATGGTAGTCGATGTAGAGAAAGTCATGATCATCATACTGCCAACGCAATCATACAAACTACAGTGACGCCGCGTAATTTTTCATCGCCACCGGTGCTTCACGATAAAGTCCAACATTAAAATTTGTTTCCCGGGTCATTACGACCATCGGAAAAAAAAACTACCGAAAAAAATACGGCTTCTGCTTATATTTTACATATGAGGTAATACTCGATAAGGTCCAATATTCAAAATTGTTCCCATGCACTCCCAATGAAATTGGGGCCAAAAATCTTGAAAAAATATCACGTCTTTTTTGTGATAATGTCAGACAATACCATGCCAAAAAAGTCTGATATTCAAAAACTGTTCCAACCCCAACTTTTTAGTGACGAAAACTAAAACATTGTGCCAGTTTCTGTTAGTATTTTCCGTTCGAGTCGACACCTGACGAACCGAATTTCAAATGTTTCCCGCCCCCAACTATTTGCTGCCGAAAAATACGTCTTTTTCAGGTCATATTTTACGTTAATCAAACCAAACTCAGTATAATATGGGCGGTGCGGTGTGTTCTAAATCGTACTCCTACTCTGAACGTTATTAGTATATCACAGTGAAGTCCAACACGTCACCACAGGTCTTCAGTGTCGTTTCATTTTGTGACAGTTGTTCGGGCGACGACATTCCCTCCACATCGAATAAGTATAGTGTATACATTGAGGTACCAGAAGAACGAACTTTGCTGGTTACATTGTGAACAAAAGCTTGGGGCCGAAACGAGAGGAGTTTTCCCGGGAAACACGTCAAATTTTGCTACACTGTAGTCCAGATGACCTTGAAGACTTGACGTGGATTGCAATCGCCACCCAGAGCAAATGTGAGTAAACAGCAGACATTGTCCTCGGCCTATTCAATAGCGTCGACGCACTAATCACGTGATTGGTCAAAGGCCATCGAAGTATGCAACAATTTACAGTAAAGATTTGCATTGGCATGATTGTTTAAATAATTGCGATCACATTGCTGGTGTATACTATCAAGTTCGGAAACACTTTTAAAGGAATAAATATAATTTTTTTTACAAAAATAATTCCGTAATTTTTTGAAGGAATCATAAATTCATGAACTTAACGTTTCGAATCTGCAACTGGGTTATTGTTTAGATGAACTCAACCACGCTGAAACATGGGTACTGTTAACATTGGCGGTACTTTCCCCACTGCCAACCTCAGTCATAACTTCAGTGCAATGGGTAGTCGTAACAAAAGAACGATATCGCTTCTCGCATCAACGTGTCAAAGAAAGCAACATTTTAGTGTTGAAGTAAAGCAGACGTATAATCACTACTTGTAGAAACACTAACGTACCGGCATTGGATGTTTTCTGATAATAACGCATGCTGGTATCAGCCTTGATCCACGGATACATCAGCACCAAAAAATTCTCTAACTTTCTGAGGTTCGTGTTACAGTCGGTATGATTTAAAAATACTTGCGATTAAATCGTTGTTTGACGCAGTTTTAAATGTTGACAATGCATTTGACTATTCAAAAACTAAAAGAAAATAGAGTTAATGTGCCACATAACAAGTTTGCCTTTTAAGGGCTGCCAAATTTGAAGAAGGGATTACGAGTAAAAGTTTGGAATAAATGGGACTCACACAAGGATTTCAAAGATTATGTTTTTATTTCCAAACCCCTGAAAAGTAAAAAATCTGAACCGGCGATTGTCTGAATATTACACCTAATTAAAACTGCAGTAAAAAGTTTTGAGCGGGGCGCTAACGCGCAGATGTATGACACCAATTTTCACCATTAGGAGAACTTCTGGAAATGTATTGTTTATGAGACATTGTCCACGGGTTATGCGATTTATTGAAGTACATGTTCGTCGTCTTTGAGTTTGCAGAATTGAATAACGTTGACAGTATAGCCTTGATATGTATGGAAAATGTATGGTGCGTTTTTACACCGACAATGACAACTTTTGAGGTATTTTTTGCTATTTCCATCATTTTATATGACTCGAATCTTTGGTTAAAAGTGAAAGTTCGGCATGTAAAATGTTTTATTGAACAAGACCGCATCGGTCAACAGTCAATGGTCTATACATCATATGGTCGCTATGGAAACCAGCAGTTTCCAAGAATATCAGGCGAATTCCTGGAAGCATTATGCTCCCATGGGACTTTGTCGGACCACCGTCCCACAAGGGGCTTTCAATTCGACAAAATTGAATTATTCACATTTTTTATCTGTCACTTCTGAACGTCCAATGCATTTTTACCATGAAATTAGTTTAGTCAAGTCACGTCAATTTGTAAATTTTGGTACATTTACATTTCAATGTATGTTTGACTCGTCATGAAACAAAGGTCACAGTTCTGGTCCAAGGACGTTCAAAGCCGATAGACGCAAGTTGCTGTGAAGACCAGCAGTCCAAAACTGACAGAAAGAGTCTCAGATTTAGTTCTTTAGTGTGTATCGCATCGATATAACTTTTAAAAAAATGTTATGCTTTTTACTTTCTACAAACTGTGGAGGGACGGTACATTGTAATACAATACAGGACCTGTATAAATGTTTAGAACTTCTGTCGTCATATTTCCCGGTCGGATAAAGCCACCTGCTTTAATTCACCGAAACCTAGAATTGTATTTTACATAATGACTACAGAGGCAGATTCGGGCTTAGCGGTAGCCATATTTTGCTGGAAATGCCCGATCGGACAGGGCATGCAGTTTTTGTAGTCTGGATATACTTTCGCGACTTATAGGTCATTTTGGAACTGGGTTTTCTCGTTTCACATTCTAGCATCTCAGTGCCCGGTTTAGTCGTAGAGTGTACTACTGACTCTCTTTAAACACAGTGCATGTACATCCATGGACCACGGTCCCTCTACAAAACTCGGACTTGGCATCTCAGCAAAATGGTTCGCCGATTCGGCTACCTTTGAAACTTCAGTCCGATATTTTTTGCGGCAAACACGGCAGCCAATTAAAACACTTGTAAGGCAAGAGCCTGGAGGTAAGCTTAATGCTGGAACAACTGAATGCAAAGGCTCTTGCAAAGCCAACAAGTCACAATAAAGGTGATCATAAGGAAACAAATTACATTGCTAGTAACATACAAGTAAATTACAATGCAATAACAATGCTAGCTCAATGGGAGGGACAGTGGGTTGAAGAACGACACGCTGGGCACTGTCAACCCACTGGCGGCTAGGAGCGAAAGTGACGTGTAGGGGTCAGAGGTTACGCTCCTAATTATGCAACATTCCCATAAATGATAAGTGTTGCCTAAATTATTCGCTCAAAGAGAGAAATGACACTGACACAGGGTTTGGCGGGTAAGGCAAGAGCCTGGAGGTAAGTTTAATGCTGGAACAACTGAATGCAAAGGCTATTGCAAAGCCAAATACCGCCAAACCAACAAAACTGACTCAGTAAATACAATAGGTGCCAGATTCAGACCTGAGCTAAATGTTGACTCATACAGAAGGTGACGGAAAATCTTGTCTTAAATGGAATGCTAAGATAACGCAAATATGCGCTAGTGGACCGCCAATCGCCCTGTAGCTTGATCAACTCACCAGGGACTCCGCATGAAAAGGCAAAGCTGGCACCACCTCTGCGTAAGCTGTGGCCAGAGTAAGCGTTAGCAGGGTAACCAGCTGCTGACAACAACCGTTGAGTTGAGAGGAATGAGTGAGAGGAAGGAGGGAGGAGCCCATGGGGATGACAAAGGCAGGGCTGATTGGCGGTGAAGGCACTAAGGAACACATGTGTCGATAAGCTTTGACAGGGCACAAAGGTGACCCTGGGACACTGGCAATATCGGAATGGTTAACAAACGCTCATAAAACTGAATGGTCTTGGACCAAGTAACAACGATAATGAGGCCGTAATCACTTACAACAATCTTGCCTCTGCATAAGTGTTTGTTTGGGTCAAAGGGAAATCTTGACTTTGGGACCAGGTTAGATTTACGAAAAAAGGAAAAGAAACCAATTAAAATGGCTGCCCAAATAGTGGCATCCGTTGCCTTTGACAAATCAAGAAAC